>CASHTH010000243.1:0-25505 GCA_030341885.1 Geodia barretti
GACAAACGATGAAAATATTAATAATACTTGGCATATTGGTGATAGTGTTCACAAGTTGTGGGACGCTCATATCCCCAGAAACTCAGTATGAACGAGAACGCTTGATTGCAGCACATGATGCCGCACGCCAAAAACATAATCCCGAAAGAGTTAAGGAGGCTGTAAAAGACCTTCTCGTCGGGAAGTGGCAGTATGTCGGCTTAGAGGTCGAAAAAGGTAATGTTAACGCCCAGCGAGCAAACTCCATGTCGCTACAGACAATCAACGCACCGACTTCTTCTGCGGTGGTGGCTTCTAAAGGTGCTACCAGCGAGCAGACAACAGCACCCAACGTGCCTCAGCAACCGACACCACCAGACCCGTTAAATCCAGAGGCAGAAGCACAGACCCCGGAGGCGAATGTGACCCGTCTGCCGCCAATTGAGGTGATGGATGAAGAATCCAATCAACAAATACTCGGCGCAAAAGCCGCACTTGTCGCCTCTACGCGTAAAAACCTGACGATCGAATTTTCCGAGGATCGTAGTTCGTACTACTACAGCGGTAGCAATCGCGGCAGGAATGTCACAGGGCAGTGTTATGTTACCACGAAGCGATACGGCGACGATCCGCTCCCATTCATCAATTTTAGTCGACAGACGGGACCAGAGATGCTTGCGTTTCTGTTCGGTTCCGAACCCATAAAACAGATGGTTGCAAAGATAAAACGGAGGGATGCCGCAAGAAGACGCAGAATGGGGGCACAAGGCGGACGCAAAGCCTCTGCAAAAGCCACTTACACAATTGCTTCAATCGCAGGAATTACGGTGACGGAGGACACGCTCTATTTAGTCCTCTACGGGGATATGGAATTAACACCCAACGGGTGGATACGAACCGGCGGACTGCGATGCACTTTCAAACGAATCGAATAAAGATGAAAACCTTAATGTCACTTAGCGTCATGGCTCTGGTACTCGCGGGTTGCACCTCCGCGAAACACCAGCAGATGCAGAACGAACGCGATACCCGTCGTGAGGCGTACGAAGATGTCCGACGAAAAGAGACATTCAAACGCAGTCGAGACTTTTTATCGGACGACATGCTTGGTAAGTGGCGATTTCTTGAACTTGTCGTTGAGGAACGGGGTGGGAGCGAAGACATTTTGAAAGTGAAGGCCGAGCGCGCCGCACGTAGGCTTAAGGGACTTACACTTCGATTTTGGAAGAGCGGCAATACCGCTTACCAGTACCAAATTGAAAATATGATGCCGAAGACCTACGGAACATACACGACAAGGACAGTCCATAGGGGGGATAAACCGAAGAGTGGTAGGATCCACTTCTATCCAGTCTCCGGTACCCAGGTACCGGATCTCCTTTTCAATTTCGCGAAGGGCATTCATCAGCAGGTACTTTTAAGTGATGGAGAAGTCCTCTCTACAATACTAAGGATAGACATACCGAGAATCTCGATGAAAGACAGAGAGATGGATCTTACGCTGGATCTCGGCATGATATTGGCACCTGACGGATGGCTTCACCGCGGGAACATCCGCTGTTCCTTCGAGCGGATCGAATAGTTTGTGTGAACATCTAAAAGTAGGCACAAGTCAGAGTCTTTACTTGTTTGTACTATTAGGAAAAAATTTTATGAAAAGCATGCGTATTTTTATTCTTTCTTGCGTTAGTTTGGCACTGGTGTTTACTCACGTGGGTCATGTTTGGGCAAAAGCACCGGGGACCGCAAAAATCGCGTTTACGTCAGACCGAGATGGTAATGCCGAAATTTATATTATGAACCCAGATGGAGCAGGGCAGACAAACTTAACACAACACAAAGCATCCGATTTTCAACCTGCATGGTCTCCTACAGGAGAGCAATTCTCTTTGCATCAACTCGAGAAGGGATGTCTGACCTCTACCTTATGGATGCGGATGGCGCGAATGTAAGAAAGGTATTTAAGGATTCCAGATCCAGATTTGCCCCAGCATGGTCCGCCGATGGGAGACAGATTTCTTACGTTCGAACTGATGCAGTGAGAGAACTCTACATTGCATCACTGGATAAAAAGATCGAAAAGCGGATCGCGACCGTGGGACGTTTTGATGGTTATTCCAACTGGTCTCCTGATGGAAAAAGAATCGTTTTTGATGCACCATTAAGACAGGGACATACAACCTCCAGAATTCACGTATTCAACTTAACGACTCATCAACAAGAAGTGTTACTTGGGAAAGTGGTCCTAACATCTATGAATTCTCCGGCGTGGTCACCATCAGGCGACAAGATTGTTTTTACTTGGTTACAAGGAGGGAACTTCGCAATTTACATTACGGACAGTGGTGGAAATACTCCTGAGCGGATTGTCGACCCCCTTGCTGGATTTTCGACTGCCCATCCGGATTGGTCTCCAAGTGGCAACACACTCATTTATGAGGGGTACGATCTTCAAAGTAATAATCGCCAGATCTACACAGTGGATTTGAACGGGGGTGAGCCGAAGAAGCTTACCCGCGAGGGCATTAATTTCTTCGCCGATTGGTTTGATCCAGAGTATGCGTTGCCTGTCTCACCCCAACCGCACTTGCTAACAACAACGTGGGGAAAACTGAAAATGCAAGACTGATTCGCTATCAGCACTACATTGCCGGAGAAAATCTTATGAAAATCACGAGTCTTTTCCTTTTTTGTTGTGTCAGTTTGGCATTCATGTTTGCAAGCGTTTACCCTGTTTACGCAAAAGCACCAAAAACTGAAAAAATAGCGTTTTCATCGAACCGTAATGGAAATGGGTGAAATCTATCGATGGACCCCGATGGAAGTCGACAAGAGAGGCTCACCAAAAATACGTAGGAGATTACAGTCCGTTTGGTCACCGAGGGTGAACACATCTTTTCGTTTCTGATCGGATGGGTTCACGATCTCTACATGATGGATGGCCGACGGTAGCCATGTCCGCGGGTTTCAGAAGTCGGTCAGCAGAGCAGAACCGACCTGGGCACCGGACGGCGACAGGATAGCATTCCCATGCCGAAACAAACCGAAATGGAGAGTCCAAACGGCTACGATACACGGCGTACGCTGTTGAAGCAGTAGCATTGGCCAGAGATGGCGTGGCGGTGGCAATCCTTCCTGGTCGGCAGATGGCAAGGAGGATAGCCTTTGTTGGAGACGTTGGGGGGCACGCGTCGGATCCTGATTGTAAAACTCGGTCGGGTGGTGTGTACGCACGTTCCTACCAAAAGAAAAGTCGGGGATGTACTCACCGGCGTGGTCGCCGGAGGGCGACAAACTCGCCTTACTTGGTACAGGTGGGATGTAGGAAATAAATCAGCCATTTCGTGGCAAATCGAGACGGAAGTCGTTTGAAAACAGATTGGGAAACCGCGCTCGGCAGCTACAGTCCTGCTGTCGCCCCGATCGCCCGAGAGTAAAATGTCTATACAGAGGAAAGCCGTCAGATAGAGATCGTCAAATCGTCGTAGTCGATGTAGAGGACAGCAGACAAACACAGCTGACACGCCGTGGTAGGAACATCACACCCGCTTGGTTTCAATCCCAAAAACCTGTCGTTGCGCCACAATCACACCTGCTAACAACACGTGGGAGAAATCAAAAAATGAACATCACCTCTGGATGGAAGGCGTTATCTGAACCCAATACGGCATGAAGGCACACCTATGAAACCCAAACCGATCTCTTATATTCTCACCCTATTATTCATGTTCGGCAGTCTGCTTTCCGTTTTCGCGAGAGCACCTGAGACCGCGAAAATTGTCTATACCTCCGAACCAAACGTTAAGTTAAAGGCAACAGAGACACTTATATCATGAACCAAGACGGACGGGACAGGTCAAACTTAACACGACATCCTGCGCTACGACTCTCAGCTGCATGGTCGCCGACAGGAAGAAAGAAAGATTCTTTTTACCTCAAATCGCGACGCATCTCGGATCTCTTTGTGATGAACGCAGACGGAACGAACGTGCAACAGGTATTCCGGAAACTGATAGGCAGACAACACGGAACTTGGGCACCTGATGGAAAACAGATCACTTACTACCGTGTTGATGTAGGAGGTGGCAAAAGGGTATCTACATCGCCGCAATTGACGGAACTGGAGAGAGGAACGAATTGCAGACGGCTGGCATCCAGCGTCCTGGTCCCCAGATGGTTCCGAGATAGCCTTTATATTTCACTGGAAGACTTGGGGATTCACACCATCAACCCTACAAACCCGTTCAGAAGATATAGTGCTGGTGATGGAAAAAAGCAACTGCCTTCGATCCGGCTTGGTCCCTGATGGGAGCAAAATCGCTTTTACCGATAGATCTGCTTGCGCTAATCTGGGTGGAATTTAAAGATGGCGCGAGAAACTTTTAAATGATCCGGGTCAGACTATCTTTACTGTGAACCGGGATGGCAGTGGGTGTGTAGCGCAAAGTCGTTTTTGATGATATGCCCAACGGCTTCTAACGACGTCTTGGTCACCGCGCGGTATGAACTCATGTATGAACTGCTCGCCGGGGAGGAAGCAATTCCAGCTTTTCAAAATCAGCGTAGGCGTCGCGTTTCACAACAATTGACAGACAGCGACCACAATACTGATCCAGATTGGTTCGACCCGTGGGCTTTATCGTGTTACCCCACAACCGAACCTGTTCACGACAATGTGGGGAAAAATCAAAGCAGACTAAGAAACGGGACGCACCGTCCGTAGTTGCCCACGGATGTCAACTTGTACCTTCCAATTTATTCCAGCCGCGGGAGCAGGACGGTACTGTACTCAACGTCGGTTGACGGATGCCACGCTGCCATTTCAAAGTGACTAACTTCTCAGTAGGGGAATATTCCACACCGTATTCGCACCGTTGACAGAAAACTCTCTCGGATATTGTGCCTCAATTTCAGCGATGGTGTCAGCGTCTATCTCAGTGAATATCAAGTCGTCCGAAGAGAGGAGCTGGCATTCCTCGGCGACCTCCACACCTCACACAGTGAGCCGTGAAACCAACCATGCGTGTGGTGTTAGATTAGCGGTTTCCGAGGCAGGCACATCAGGGTTAAAGGCGCAATGGAGTCTCCAAGCATGATTGCTCGTGTAAGTTGCTCACCAACTCCGCGGAACAGAGATCCAGAGGAGAAATGAGAGATGCCAATGCATCTCTTAGCAATGCACCGTGTAGTGGACGACGTTTCACGACCGATCTCCCTTCCTGCATATTCAGTTACCACTTCCGCAACAATGTCCTCGCCCTCCAATCTGGGGACAGCGAGCTGCGAAGTTCCCAATCCGCATTGACGAGATTGGCAAAGCACAAGGCATGGCAGTACGTCCGAGCATGTGAACACGTGTGCTTTGCCAACACCAACGGTTTCCAAGATCAGGCGGCGTGCTGCCTTCTGGAAGGAGCGAATCGGAAATCGAGCAAAAACCTCCTCCTGTCCATTTCCCCATCCCTTTCCCTTTCGTCTGCGTACGTAAGCACAAGTTCCCACTCACGCAAGAGATAAGCAATCAGTGCGTTCGGTCAGGTTGCGGCGATGCATTCTCTTTCATTACTAGAGGTAATGAAAAAACGCCCTGAGTTGCGTTGCGATTCTGCGACACTCGGCAATGGCAGTTTTATGGAGGTGATGGTGCTTCTCATCGCCGCAGCGTTAGCGTTCGGATCGCTGTTGTTGCATCACACCCATCGCGAAATAGGTCTTTCTGGCGTGCATTCTGAACAGCATCCTGTTGCTCAATCGGCATGCGGACCATGCGCTGCCATAACGGAGCAGGACGTTCCAAAGTAGCAATCAAATCGAATAGATCGCGTCGCGAGCAGAGACTGTGGGGCGTTACGAGCAATCGGGCCATGCAAACGTGGATTGACAGGTAACGCACAGATTCTTCGCTCCTTCCGCTGTGAGCATGCCATCGTCAGAGAGGATTCCCCAACTTTCAACGCAGTTGAGCAACGCTCCAATGCGAAGTCAGCATCGAGAAACGTCAAATCCTGCGGACGAAAGCCTGTTGAAGCGACCGTGAGCACGAATTGCGTTGTTAAATCCTCTCGCCGCACCTCTGGAAGTGTCCTGTTCAAGTTGTCCCTGTTCCTCCCAGAGTCTATAACAGATTCCGGACCGAGGCGGCCGATCGCCACGACGTTGATCGGCTGACGCTTGAGAGATCGGACGTAACGCCAAAACAATACGTCGGTTTTGATGGATACGCGGCGCACTAAACCTGTATCCACAACGGCAGTGATACCGGAAGCGTAATTGATGTCTCCAGCGACGTGGTGCGAGAATGACGCGGCGGCGTTGGGAGTGTGTCTCAAATGCTATGTCCTGTGCGTCGGGTGGCAGATTTCGTGTAGTGGAACAAGCTCGATATGCCGCATTTTGCGAAGCGCGTCGTGTGGCATTTCATTAATCTCGCCCTTACCCGGCAGGAAAACCAAGACGTTTCCAGTTGTCTCTTTGACGGCACGATTAACTCCTTTCCAACGCGTTCCACTAAATCACGGGATGACGACAACTGTCCCCCAAGATACTGCATTTCAACGGGATAGACGCGTCCCTCCGCCCGTAGCACTCGTCCACCATAAATGTGCGAGGTGCTGCGCGGCTATCGTGGCAGACATGATAACGAGCCTCGCATCGCGCCGTTTTTTCGGCATATCGCGAGAAAGAGATCTGCCTCCACACCGCGTTCGTGGAATTCGTCCAAGATGATGGTCCCGTATTGATCCAATTCCGGTCCCGTGGCATACCGCAGGGCAACACCGGGTGTGACGAAAGCGGATGCGGGTTAAGGCATCGGAGCCGACCTCTCAAAGCGGACGGTATAGCCGACCGAATGCCCTAAGGGTTCGCCGTGCTGTTTTTGCCACCCACCGTGCGAGCGAACGGCATGCGACACGCCTCGGTTCGACAACGAGCACCGGTTTGTCTGATAACGCAGCGCACCACGACGGAATTTGTGTTGATTTCCCGCTGCCAGTCGGTGCCACAATCACCACAGGACTTGCTGCGATTGCGTTCCGGAAGGTCTCCTTTAATTCTGTAATTGGGAGATTCGTTTCGCTCATGACAGATATTATAGCGGATAGCCGATTCGGTATCAAGCACGGTTATCAGTTATCAGTGGTCATATTAGTTCTTCTGTAGGAGGGAACTCCGATCCCGACAACCCCCAGTACGAGCACCACTCTGAATCGGCCTTCCAACCAAGTGGTTAAAAAACCTGAAAACTGAATGGCTCTGTCAGTTATCGGTGTTTAGTTTGCTTCGCAGTGAGAACAGTCAGCAGAATAGCCATCAGCGATCAGCCGTCGGTTTCCGTCAGCAGCAAGGAGAGTCTGTGGAAGTTATCCGCGTTTCGCATACCACATACCGACCACCGAAAGGGTTGCGTAGCAACCCGTGCCGAGGGTTTCCGACAGCCAATATTGTCGGGATTCGGAGATCCCTCCTACAGAAGAACTGAAAGGACTGAGCGCGCCTCAAACGTTCTTGACTTTTCTGGATTTTTCTGATATTATAACCCTATATTTATCAACACACATTTTGAAGGTAAATTATGTTGCATCAGAAACTCGTAAAACACACACACCTAAAAAACATAAAGTTTACAGCCTATTGTCTGATAGCAGTAGCCCTCCTGTTCGTTTCTCAGCAGCTTGCCTATAGCCAGCAATACGTCATTGTGGACAGCGAAAACGTGCGATAGACTCAGCGGCATTTGGCGCAGTGGTCGGACTACCTACTTTGAAATCGAGTATAACGGCAGGTTTTACAACTCCCATTGGCAGGACACACGCTCAATTTTACATCAGATTTGGCACATGTTCCGGATCGAACCGCTGCAAAGTATTTTCAATAACGGGCTTACATTATTGGAGTTGGGACTTCTGAAAAAGCACAACAACGATTTGAAGCCGCTATTGAAGAATTCCCGAATACCCAGATGCGCTTATTACCAACTCGGATTACTTTACAAAGCAAATGGTGACAATGCGAACGCATTGGAACGATTTCGTTCTGTAGCAATCCTTGATGCCCCCGAGTTTCGACCTTGTGCCACACTGCTTTCATGAACTCGGGAATACTGCCCTTGTGAACGAAGACTTACGATGTGTAGCAGTAATAACTACCAACTGATTCTCACCTATTACCCAGATCACCCCGACGTATCCGTGTTGAAATATCTCACCGGCTTTCTACTTATCGAACAATTGGAGAGCCACAGTGCCGGATTATCTCTCCTCGAGTCTGCAATCAAAGACTATCCTGACATGGCGGGACACGAAAAAGCACTCTTCCTGATTGGAAAACTACAAGCGGAGATGGACCCGTTAGAAAATGCACTCCACACCTTAGACGGATTTGTTACGCGTTACCCGGAAAGTGAGTGGATCTATGATGCGCATCTCATCCGGGCAGCTACCTACTTGAAACTGGGTAGACTGGAAGAAGCCGCAACGGAAGCGATCCACGTCAGCGAGATTAGCGAAGATGAAAAGATAAAAGAACGCGCAAAACAGATTCTGGATCAGACGAAGTGGACAGTTTACACCGATGCAAATGGGCTCCCCGACAACCATATCCAAGCGATGACAACCGATGGCACATGGCTATGGATAGGAACGCCAAAGGGTTAATGCTATTCCAGACTGCGTATGACAATTGGATTGCGTATGGAGTCGTCGCGACACTTATTAACACCGCTTTGGAAAGTGCGCCAGATGTCACAGCCATTGCCGCAAACCCGCAAGAAGTGTGGATTGGTACACGTTCCCAGGGAGCGATTCCTATAGCCAGGCTAAACCGGCGAAATTCAAAACTACTCCCCAACAGAAGGGTTTCCCTGCTTGGATTAAGGACATTAAGATGGATGGCGCGGAGATTTGGTTCGCTACAGATACCGGAATCATACGTAGGATTCGCGGCGGTATCGAGCCATTTCTCCATTACAACACCCACAACAGTCCTCTACCAGCAGACGACATTGAAACCTTGTTACTAACGCCTCAAACGGTTTGGGGTGCCTCAGCAGAAGGAGATGTCGTCATGTTCGACAGGAAAAAAGAGGAGTGGGATTCCTATCACTCGACGGCAATCCGAGAGGCATGAAGATTGTGGGACTTGCTGTTGCAGAAGAGCAACTGCTCTTCACGTGGTTCAATGCAGATGAAAAATCCAACGGTTATTTTCGAGCAGACATGGATGGCGGGAATGGAAAATCAACTACACTTGACACAGGCATAGAAGATGAAAACGACTTAAGGAACATTTACATCAGGGGCGCTCTGGACACTTCACCTATAGTCAAAGAAGAGCCTGAGGTAGAACCGGTAGAAGAGGAAATACCGGATCCGACAATACCCGAATTTTCACCGGAAACGGAAGCGTTAGAAATTGAACCACCTCCCAAGCCACAAATTCCGTTAGTCCTGTGGATAGCGACGAATCATGATCTTTACACACATCACACACGCTATGCCGATGTATGGCAGTACACAACGACACCTCAGATACTCACGGGTGAATTAATAGTAGAGTCTCTCGTCGTAGTGAACAATAGAGTCTGGTTAGCGACTTCTAACGGCTTAGCCACCATGAACGGGCAATAAAATTTGTTCGTGAACGTCTCGGCACGTAAAGAACGCAGAAAAGGAGACATCAGCAATCAGCAAAGAGGGGTACGATAGTCCTAACATCTCTTGTGTAAGTATAGAAAACTAAGCCTGAAACGAAGTGGAAGGCGACTCTGGAGAAAGGAACTTTAAATCCCAATCCACTCGCCTTAACCGCAAGGTAAATTAAAAAATGGAACCGACATCCACCAAACTTATTACGCGCTGGACAGATACTGAACCCATCCAGATCGAAGACGAGTTGGTTGTTGAGGAACCGCTTGAGATTCGGGTGGGACAACAGAGTTTGATCGTTGTGATGCGGACACCCGGACACGATTTTGAACTCGCCGCAGGTTTTCTTTATACGGAAAGCCTCATAACCTCTGGCGATGACATCGAAATCATTGCCTACTGTGATGAAGAAGATTCTGGGACGCAGTCTTCCGGTTTATCGTCGTTGCAGAATATCGTCAACGTTCGTCTTACGGAGGGACTGGACCTTGATGCCGAATCAGGTTGGCAGCGGAATTTTCATGCAAACGCGAGCTGCGGACTCTGTGGCAAAATGACGATTGAATCCGTCAGACAGCAGGTGCAACCGCTGAATTCAGGGTTCCATGCGAATCAAGGGGTGTTCTATAAACTCAACGATCAGTTAAGAAAAGCGCAATCTGTTTTTGAAAAAACAGGTGGACTCCATGCCGCTGGGTTGTTCGATGAAAAGGGCGAACTCCTGATTATCAGAGAGGACATAGGCAGACACAACGCTGTCGATAAAGTCATCGGACACGCGTTACTGGCTGACTTAGTGCCGCTTGAGCAACATATTTTGATGGTAAGCGGACGCGCCAGTTTTGAAATCGTCCAAAAAGCCCTCTTTGCTCGTATCCCGATTATCGCCGCTGTCTCTGCCGCATCTACACTCGCTGTAGATCTCGCTGAAGAGGGTAACCTCACATTAATAGGTTTCATGCGGGGTCAGAGTATGGCAGTCTATAGTTGTCCAGAACGTGTTCACCGTGAATAGCGAAAAAACGAAAAGGATAATAGGGCACCTTTTTCTATCTTTTTGGGATGACGTGTCTCTATAGGGGTAAGTAAAACTTAAAAGGAGCGAAATTGTCATGGTAAATTTCATTTTGAGCGGTATCCAAAATTTTGTTAATTTGCTATTCTTCGTGGCTATTGTTGGCACTTTAGGTGTTTCGTGGGTATACGCCAGTCGATTAAAAAAACAGTACAGTGCCGATTTTCCGTGGAATAAAACGGCGATTATCGTTGGGATCGAAGTTCTGCTTTGGATCGGGTTTACGATCTTCTGGGGAATTCTTAAAACGTTCTGGTTGCCAATTCTCATCGTTGCTGTTATTGCTATAGTGCTTATCTCACGAAAGAAGCGGAGATATGTATGAATATAGTCAAATGGTAGTGCGCTTTGAAGGCGCGCTATCCAAAAAATGAACCGAAGGAGAACTAAATATGAGTCGGACAGGGAGAGCCGTGGTCGCGTGCGGCAAAGATTTTGAAATTCGTGAATATCCGGTCCCCGAACCTGAACCGAACACAATGCTGCTCCGTCAGGAGTTAGCAGGTATCTGCGGAACTGATCTGCACAACTGGCAGAACGGCTTCCAACAGGAAGTGTTACTCGGACATGAAAACGTCGGTATTATTGAAGCGATTGGTGAAGGTGTGGAAACCGATTATGTGGGTAAACCGGTTAAAGAGGGGGACAGGGTCATCTTCGCACCCGGAACAAACTACGGTGCTTACGGTTTCCAGTGGAATCCAGATGAGGCACCACATTTTCGTGGCGGGTTTGCGGATTATATGTATCTCAACTACCCAAATACTTGCTTTATGAAAACCGATGCGTCGCCTGAGGTAGCAGTGCTCACAGAGCCGTTCACTATCGGCGTTCACGCCGCGATGCGGGGTGAAATAAAACTCGGTGACACCGTCGTTGTGCAGGGTTCGGGTGCTATTGGGCTCGTGACGCTTGCCTGTGCGAAATTGAGCGGTGCCGCAAAAGCGATTATGGTCGGCGGACCCGCCGGAAGATTGGAACTCGCGAAACGACTTGGAGCCGACGTAACGATTAACATTGAGGAAGTTACCACTGCCGAGGAGCGGACGGAACTCGTGAAAGCGGAAACTCCCCGTAAAGAGGGGGCAGATGTCGTCTTTGAATGTGCTGGTTTCCTTCCGGCAACGCCAGAAGGTTTGGGTTACACGCGGCGCAGCGGGACTTTTGTTGAAGTCGGTCACTTCGTTGATATGGGTTCAATCGACTTCAATATCAACCAATTGTTGATGCGCAAAAACCTTCGCGTCGAGGCTATTTGGGGAAGCAGTTATGAGCACTTTGTCCGTGGCTTACCACTCCTTGAACAGAGCGATTTGCCATTTGCCGACATGATTAGCCATCAACTGCCACTCTCACAGGTCGGGGACGGATTTAAGGCACTTAACGGCGACTATCGTATTAAAGGTGAAACGGCGATTAAGATCGCGATTCGAGCGGAAGAGTAGACATATTGAAAAAAATCGTGCGTTCCCAGCGCACATAACTGCGCGCTTGTATCGCGCGCCCACAGGAGACATAATTGATGGCAAAAACGTATCGCATTGGCTTCGCATCCCTTGTGCATGACCATGTCTGGGGCGAACTCCGCCACTGGAAAGCACATCCAAACGTTGAAATTGTCGCTGCAGGCGATGTCAATGCGGAATTACGCGCCCAGTTCAGCGCAGAAGTCGGTATCAAGAACGTCTATAACTCTTGGCAAGAAATGATGGAGAAAGAGGAATTAGATATTATCCAAGCGGCATCGGAGAACAACGTTGGAGCCGACATTGTCGAGGCGGCAGCAGCGAAAGGTATCCACGTCACATCCGAAAAGCCGATGGCGGCGCGTCTCTCGCAAGCAGATCGGATGCTTGCCGCATCGGAGGACGCTGGCACCCTATTGATGGTGAACTGGCCCACTGCATGGAGTCCACCGCTCAACACCTTAATGAACCTCATCAAAGATGGCGCGATTGGCGACGTATTCTATTTCAAGTGGCGTTCCGCGCACAACGGACCGATGGAAATCGGGTGCTCTCGCTACTTCTATGAGTGGCTCTACGATGAAGAGAAAAATGGTGCAGGTGCGTTGATGGATTACTGCTGTTATTGTGCTGATATGTGTGCCTACCTCCTCGGTCTGCCGCAACAGGTAACGGCGTTCCGCGGCACCTTTGTCAAGGACTACCCGATTCCTGACGATAACGCCGTCATTCTCATGAAATACGGTAATGCCTTCGGACTCACGGAAGCGTCTTGGACCCAAAAGGTTGGCTATATCACACCGAATCCAGTGGTCTATGGCACCGAGGGTGCGTTAATGGTAAGCGGCAACGAAGTTCATCTGCATCCGGCAAATGGTGCCGCTGAAGTGGTAACGCCTGAGCCACTCCCAGAGGGCAAACGCAACGCTGCGGAATATTTCATCCGTTGTTTAGAGACAGGCGAACCGATTGAAGGTTTATGCAGTGCCAAAGTGAGCCGGGATGCCCAAGAAATCCTTGAAGCCGGACTGGTGTCGGCGGATAGCGGGCAGGTCGTTAACTTACCTATGTCATAGAATATAGGCGCGGTTTCTAACCGCGCCTACAGCAGCATTAGGAGTATGTTATGAGCAATAGAGTCCCGATTGCGTTACAACTGTATTCCGTTAGAGATGATTGTGCAGGCGACCTATCTTTAACGCTCCAAGCGGTCGCACAGATGGGTTATGAAGGCGTTGAGTTTGCTGGTTACTATGACCGGACTGCCGAAGAATTGCGCGACATGTGCGATGACCTCGGGTTGAAAGTTGCCGGGACGCATACAGGATTGAACACACTTCTCGGCGACGAACTCGCCAAAACGGTTGCGTTCAACAAGGGGCTCGGCAATCCGTATCTGATTGTTCCAGGACTCTCCGAAGAGCATCGGAATTCACAGCAGGCGTGGCTCGACACAGCAAAACTCTTCAACGATATTGCCGAAAAAATCGCTGACCAAGGGATGTGTACCGGTTACCACAACCACACCAGTGAATTTGAACCCATGGAAGGTAAACTCCCCTGGGATACGTTCGGTGGTAACACCCGCGATGATGTCGTGATGCAAATTGACATCGGTCATGCCCTTCGCGCCGGTGCCGATCCTGTGTCGTTTATTGAACGCTACCCCGGTAGATCGAAATTGGTGCACCTTAAAGAGTATTCCTCCACGGATGACAGGGCAAACGTCGGTGAAGGTGAAATTTCGTGGGATGCTGTGTTCCATGCCTGTGAAACCGTAGGTGGCACCGAGTGGTACATTGTTGAGCAGGAAAGTTACGCCTACCCGCCTCTTGAATGTGCTGAACGCTGCATCGAAAATCTACGAAAAATGGGAAAAACTTTTTAATTATACCTTGCGGAAGAACAACGTAGGTTTTTGTGAGGGTGTTCCTCTCTGTATATCCGCTTGCGCCGTTGTTGCAAGCTGCGTTTTTGGTTAAGAATTGCAAGTAAAACTCGCGCCTACAAGATCCAGTTAGGAATGAACCGAAAACCTGCGCGTAATGGAATGGAGCACAGCCCAGGAGCAATCAATTAAAAACCTTTCCGTGGATCCGCTTTCCACTTCGTTTCAAGCTGCGCGCTTTTTATGCTAAAATCCAAAAATATGTTGACACTTAAAGGACAGCGACCTACCAGTCGTTCCGATAGTGTTGAAACAGATCTTTTACTCTGGTGGGAAGATTTTTATCTTCCCGTTTTCGAGTACGTTCTCCCAAAAATGGGGACGTTAGAAGGGAAAAAGGTTCTTGAACTCGGTACCGGTACAGGAGGCACCGCGACGCTGCTGGCGAAACGGGGTGCCTCTGTCGTCGGAATAGATTTGCTGCCTTTTCGACTCGCTGAAGCGCAGATGCGAGCAGTGGGAACACAACGTCGCTGAGGCAGTTAATTTCGCACTGATGGACGCGACGCACCTCGCCTTTCCTGACAATACCTTCGATTTTATCATCTCTAAATCCGTATTGGTTTTCACAGATCATCGGCAAACCTCGAAAGAGTGCTACCGCGTTCTCAAGCCGGGGGGAAAGGCGATTTTCATGGAAAACATGCGCTATCACCCGATGGTGTGGCTGTATCGGAAAATGTTCCTGAAGTATTCCGGCAAACTGCGTTATTTTTCGGTGAGGAACATTGAAACCGTCGGTGCTGAATTTGAGAAGCTGGAGCATCGTGAGTTTTATCTCTCCGCAGTGAGCGCACTGTTCTGGCAGAAATGCATTTCTATCCCACTTTTTTATCGGTGGAGCCTCGGCATCCTCAAAGCTATCGATACATCTCTCCTTAAATGTCTTCCATTCCTCAAGCGGTTCTGTTGGATCACCGCGATGATTTGCCATAAAGATTAGCGATTCTCTGACATACTCCTACGGCTACGCGCGTAGGTTGGGTTGAACCGGAACTTACTGATAAAACCGTACAGAGGAGTGACTTGCAAGGTTCAGCGAGAAACCTGAAATTATCAAAACGCGAGTGAAACCCAACGCATTCTTACACTTTTGGGGTTTGGATTGTTGGGTTTCGCTATATCTATTTACACCACTGGTTCGTTGAAAATCAGAGTTCTCTGTATGAACGAAAGGGTTTTGGATCTTTTGCTGCTCAACCCAACCTACGTTTGCTATAATAGCATGACGGAAAAGTCTTTGCCGTCGTTACCCATATTTCAACCAATTGTCAAAAAGCGGTTTGAGTCGTTCGGGGAGGCTTCCTAAAAAAGTGGGTTCGTTGAGCCACTCTTGACTGGTCGGACTCTCTGAATTTGGGGGTTCGTTCTCCGGCGGTGTAGTCAAAACAGCATAATGAAGCGTCTGCCGTTTTTCCCCGGTAGGGTTGAATCCCTTGTGAAGCAGGCTTGAATTGTAAAAGACGATGTCACCGGCTTTCAATTTGACCACAAGTTGGTCGGGCATTGCTGCCTTTGGTGTTTGTCGTATGACAGTGCGTTCAGCATCTCTGAGTTCACGTCGATGGCTACCCGGGACGATGTAAAGCGTCTCATCGTCATAAAGGGCACCGTTGAGTTGAACGTGGCTTCTGAGACGACCGAGAAGGGTCTCAAGAGGGACTTCCCCATCGGGTGCGGCATCTCGATGCCAGTTGATGTGATACGGTTTCTGTTCGGAACTGACGAGAAGCGTGCAGAGGTGATACCTTAACCTTAGCCCGATAAGTGCTTCAATGACATCCAATATCTGCGGGTGTGCCAGCGCGTCCACAAGGGCTTGTTCACGAATGCTTGGATGAAAAATGTTATTGACACCCCAGATGTCGTCGCGTTCGCCATCTATATAGCGTAGGTGGTCGGCGTGTAACCCTTCAACACGGCATTTGTGGAGTATTTGATCGATAGCACTTCGATAGATTTGGATGTCGGTTTCGGGGAGTGCGCCCTTACAAATGATATAGCCGTTTTCAACAAAGGCATCAATTTCTCGACGGGTTAGCATTTTAGGCTTTCCTCATAATACGGTAATAGTCCTTAAGTTGAATTTTCTGGACAGTAGAGGTCATTAAACTCAATTTCGTTTCCGTCCGGATCAAAAATGAAGAAAGCCCGACATTTACCGCGCGGGTCATCGAAATCAAAGGGTCCACGTGTGCGGTAAGGTAAGGCTGCGAATTTCTCGACGAGTTGGCTAATCTGTTCGGTGCTTGTCACAAAGGCGAAGTGCATCGGTCCCCCCGCATCGTGCCCTGGGCTTCCGGCTTCTTTGAGGACAAGATGTCCATTGTCTAAGTAGATATAAATCTGTTGATTGTTGCGTTCCACGACTTCAAATCCAAGCAGATCCCGGTAAAATTCCGCTGCACGTTCAAGGTTTGCAACTTTAACGAAAACCTCTCCAATACCGTAATAACCTTGCATCGTATATCTCCTCCGATACCGTGGTACCTGATAAACAAAAAGACTCTGGATTCATGAAATCCGGAGCCTTTTTGTTTCGGGTTAATCAAACTTTAGCGTTTCTTGAAAGGTATAGGGACTCGGGTGTTTTGTTTTCTAAATCCATCGGAGGTCCTTTATAGCGTTTCTATCTCACCACAGACCAGAACGCTAAAAGGAATCTCTCGTGGATTTAACAATTTTTGTAATTAATACAATAGTTCACTATTTTAGTCAAGAAAAAAATAATCCTTTCATTCAGAAACAATTTCTTCCCCCTCAACTGCGATAAACCTTTGATTCACCGAAAGGTTGGTTGCAGTGTCAACGATCCCGCTGTTCCAGTGAATTTCCAACAGATCAACTTTGTCAGCATCCTTCAGTCCAAAATGAACCCGAAGGTCGCTGAACGCGAGATAACTTCCACTGCTTTTCACCTCTGCATACTGCGTGAGTTCACCGGTGACAACTTTGATGCGTGCGCCGATACCGGAGCGGTTGCTTTTGGTACCAATCGCTTGCACCTGTATCCAGTTGTTTCGGTTTCCGCCGTCATTCCTCAGGAGGTCGATGGTTTGGTTCCAGTTCGTGACGAGGATATCGATGTCGCCGTCGTTGTCATAGTCGCCAAAAGCGGTGGCACGGCTTGTTTTACGCAGTGCGAAACCCTCTTCCATCTGTGCTGTGACATCCGCAAATTTCCCGTCGCCTAAATTCCGAAAGAGTAGGTTCTGCTGCGGTGTAGCCGTGGATCGATCAACCTCAGCGATGTTATCCATCGTATGTCCGTTTGCAACGAATATATCCTTGTAACCGTCGTTATCGTAATCGAGAAAACCGATACCCCAGCCGAGATAACGATGGGTGTGTTCAGCGACACCCGCAGGAATTGTGGTATCAATGAAAAAGTTGTCGCCTTCGTTGTGATAGAGGGTATTTGTTTCGTTCTGGAAGTTACTGACCGTGAGATCTAACTTCCCATCGTTGTCGTAATCTGCGAAGGCAACACCCATTCCCGCTTCCGCTTTTCCCATATCGCTGCAGCTGACACCGGAGAGCAACCCTGCCTCCTCAAAGGTGCCGTCGCCCCGGTTCTCGAAGAGGAAGTTGAAATCCTGATCATTGGCGACGTAGATGTCAGCGTCACCATCGTTATCGCTGTCTCCAACAGCAACACCGAGACCGTGCGCAGCAGGCGCGCTTAACAAACCGCTCTGTTCCATTAGATTAGCAAAAGTGCCGTCACCGTTGTTACGATAAAATAGATCTGGCTGAGGCGGATAAGAGCTGGGACCACAGTAAACAGCGATATTGTGTCGATAACACGGTTTATCTATATCAAGGGTGTATTTCGCGTAATTGCTGACATAGAGTTCAAGAAATCCGTCGTTGTCAAAGTCAGCAAAGGCGCAACTCGTCCCCCAACCGGTATCTGCGACCTGTGCGGACGCTGCGACATCTGTGAAGGTGCCATCCCCGTTATTACGATAAAGGGCATTGCTGCCAAAGTTGGTTAAATAGAGGTCTATGTCGCCATCGTTATCGTAATCGCCGGTGGTTGCACCGACCCCGTAGCGGGTATCGCCCATGCCCGCGACACGGGTGACATCCGTAAAAGAGCCATCACCGTTGTTGTGATAAAGGACATTCGTAGGCAGTGATAAGTCTGTCTGCTCTCCCTGCGGACGGGCATTGATAAGGTAGATGTCCAGATATCCGTCGTTATCGTAATCGAAGAAACCGCCGCCCGACCCGTATTGCTCATTAAAGAGGCGTTTGCCATTTTCACCGTCGGTATGCTTGAAGTGAATCCCAGATTCTTCAGCCACCTCAACAAAAGTGATGGCGTATGCCACGGGCGAGATAAGAAGTGCACATATCAACAAAGAAAAACGGAGGGAGCACATCATCACTTTTTCCTACCCTCCATCGCCTGCTCCGCTTCATGATATACCAATTCGTCTCCAACAATTGTCGCCAGCAGGTTGATTTCGCATTGTGCTGCGTCCCACTCAAAGAGAATTAGGTTCGTCCGCGCCTCTACGCGTTTTTTCGCGTTAAGGAGACACATCGGTTGTAGTGTGGCGAGTGAAACCGCTTCCTTAAGGGAGATACCCGCGAACCGGACACTGTTCTCGATACCACGTGCCAATTCAATGGCAGAGCCAGCGAGATACTCTGTTCCGACCAATCGAACACACCGTTCTGCGGTCAACTCCACCGATTTTCCTGCAAACTGATAGATACCGGGTTCCATTCCAGCTAAAGCGACAGCATCGCTGACGAGGAGGCACCGATCAAGGGTTTTGGCGCGTATCATTGACTTGGCGACAGTAGGCGGTAGGTGATGTCCGTCAACAATGAGGCTCGCCCAGAGTTCATCAGCACCCAGTTGCTCCCAAATATAATTCGGATGTCGCCGAATTAAGGCGTGCGCACCGTTGCCGAGGTGTGTGGAAAGTCTCGCGCCAGCGTCAATTGCCGCTTGAATATCATCCGCCGAAGCATCTGTATGTCCCAATGCGACGATAATCCCATTCGCAACCAGTTTTTCAATAAACGGAATGGCACCCTTTTTCTCAGGAGCGAGCGTTACGATGGTGATTTGCCCTTCGGCGATGTCCCGCCACCGCTGAAATTCGTCCCAATCTGGCTCCCTAACATGCTCTAACGGATGTGCGCCTCGCGGTCCATCCGCGTCGGAGATATAGGGTCCCTCAAGATGGATTCCAAGCACCGAGTGGGCAACAGGTGGATCCGCTTCACACGCTTTCACAATGGCACGAAGGGAATTGCTAATTCCCTCGAAAGAACCGGTCACGACTGTCGGACACAAGAAGCCGGTGCCGACCTGCCAGAGTGCGCGGACCATCGCAGACACATCTTCTGACGTAACGGTTGCGACATTGAGGTCGAATCCAGCGAAACCGTTCACCTGAATATCTATCAACGCAGGCGCGATCCATGTGTTACCATTGCCGGAGTCTACTTCACGAATTGTTTGAACGCGCCCGTCAGAGAGGACGATTTCGGTAGGCGTGTTATTGAAAAGTGTACGTCCACTGAACTTCATACGCTTGTGTAACTCAGCAAAAATTTATTCTAAAAAATAGTCGATGGACTGTATTTGTATTTTTTATGATACCCGAAAATTGATTTGTTACCAAGAAAAAAGGGTTGCATTTTTTAGAGAAAGTCGGTTAAAGTATATTCAAGAACATCTAAACCAGTTTATGAAACTATGGTTTGATTTCTTCAGCACAAGTTTCGGAAACCTACGAACTACTGCGAAAGGTCGGCTGAAGGGGATAGCGACTGGACGTGGAGGACAAAATGGAATATTTAGCATACGGAAAAACAGGTTTAGAAATCTCACGCCTCTGCTTCGGGGCAGGACATCTCAACAACACCTGCGAAAACTACGAAGCCGGCGGCAAACTGATGTTGAAAGCTCTGGACGAAGGGATTACGTTCTGGGACACCGCCGAAGGTTACGGGAGTCAACCGCATCTCGGAGAGGCAGTACGTCAAATTTCCCGAGACGAGGTTGTCATCCAAACCAAAACCGGTGCGAAAGATTATGAAGGTGCCAAAGCAAGCATTACACGTTCTCTTCAGGAAATGCAAACGGATTACTTAGATGTTCTATTACTGCACGGCATTTCCTCACCTGAAGATTTAGTATCGCGAGAGGGAGCACTCGACGCGTTCCGAGAAGCAAAAGCCACTGGCAAAATCCGAGTCATCGGCTGTTCCACGCATATCTATACAGGTCCCGTGATGGATGCGGTGATTGACCATCCAGAACTTGAAGTCATTTTGACGACAGCGAATAAAGAGGGTAAGATGTTAGAAGGCGGTCCCTTTGACCGACATCTGGAATACATTGAGCGTGCTTATTCGCTTGGTAAAGGTACTAGTATCATGAAGGTTATCGTTGCCGGTAATGTTCCAGAGGCAGATATGCCGGAATGGATCGAGTGGGGCTTTAACCTCGAAACGGCACATGCGATCAACCTCGGTATCACTGATTATCGCCACATCACGTTGGATGTTGGACTCGCACGTGCGAGTGCGAGACGGCGTTTGATACAATATAAAGCGGCTTAAAGTTTGGATGAAACAACTACGCGGCAAACCGCTTAAAGACTTTCTGAAGCAGGTGAAACCGCCGGAAAGAGAACTGGTTTTTATCCTGCAAGACGTACAAGACCCGGTGAATGTTGGTTCTGCGTTTCGGATAGCGGACGCATGCCGTGTGAAAGAACTGATTTTGACAGGTATCAGCGCACAACCGCCTCACCCGTTGGTGCGCAAAGTGGCACGCGGGAAACACCGACGGGTAAAATGGCGATATACAGAACAGGCAGCAGACGCAATTGCATCGCTGAAAGCAGAGGGTTACACGACTTGTGCGTTAGAAGTGACTGAGCAGTCAATCCGTTACGATGCGGTAGACTATCCAGACAAAATCTGCCTCATCGTAGGGCATGAGGATCACGGGGTAACGAAACGGACGCTTGCCGCCTGTGACATGGTAATTTATCTTCCGATGTATGGCGCGGGAACATCACTGAACGTTCATGTCTCGCTCGGTATCGCCGCCTACCACATCTTGCATCATTTTTAATTATACCTTGCGGAGGAACCACGTGGGCTAAGACTATCAAATGCGTTCCTTAAATCCGCCCTCCATTACATTACGGGCTACGTGCCTTGTTTTTTCGCGGATCCTTCGTGGACCCCCGTGTAGAGGTGCCTTCCTCTACAGAGATGTCGTCCCGCTGGGGCTGAAAATTTAACCTGAACAGGTTCTGAAGGAATGTCAAGACTCACCGAAAACCTGCTCGTAACGAAGTGGAGGGCAGGCTGGGAGGCCATAGGTAAAAAAATGTCGAAAACGATGCGAGCGATTATGTGTCGCGAACCGTGGGATTATCGTCTCGAAGAGGTTCCGATGCCTGAGGCGGGGCCCGGTGAAGTTGTCATTAAGGTGAGCGCATGCGGGGTCTGCGCGAGCGACATTAAGTGTTATACAGGCGCGCCGCTTTTCTGGGGTGATGAACACCGCAAACCGTATGTGGAGGCACCCGTCATTGCCGGACACGAATTCGTCGGTGAGGTCGTGGAGCTCGGTCCGGGGGCTGGTGAGAAGTATAAACTTGAAATCGGTGATACGGCTATCGCAGAGCAGATAGTTCCGTGTTGGGAGTGTCGGTATTGTCGAACTGGGAAGTATTGGCTCTGTCAAGTCCACAACATCTACGGGTTTCAACCGGTCGTCAACGGTGGTATGGCAGACTATATGAAGTTCCCGGCACGCTCGCTTGTCTACAAAGTGCCTTCTGAGATTCCGACAGCGAGTGCAGCGGTGATTGAACCGCTCGCTTGTTCTATTCACGCCGTCCAACGAGGAAACATTGAGTTCGGTGATGTTGTTGTGGTTGCAGGAGCAGGGACGCTCGGACTCGGTATGATCGGTGCAGCGAAGTTGAAAAACCCTGGTGTGCTTATCGCTATTGATCTGATGCCGAAACGGTTAGAGGTTGCCAAAAAGTTGGGAGCGGATATTGGAATCAACCCCTCGGAAACGGATGCAGTCCAAGAGGTATTAGATCTCACGGAGGGTTACGGGTGCGATGTCTACATTGAGGCAACGGGACATCCGAAGGCGGTTGAGCAAGGGCTACACATGATTCGGAAGGCAGGCACTTTCGTCGAATTCAGCGTCATGCGGGAGCCGGTAACAGTGGACTGGACGATCATTGGTGACACGAAAGAGTTGAACATCCACGGTTCGCACTTGGGTCCGTATGCGTATCCGCTGGCGATTGATTATATCCATCGCGGTTTAATCGAGGTCGAGCATATTGTGACACATCAACTGCCGTTGACAGACTATCTCACGGGATTCGAGATGGTTCAGAAAGGGTCGGATTCGATTAAGGTGCAGTTGGTGCCGTGAGCATCTTAAACTATTACGACATCACTTAGAGTGTTTCAGTGCGAAAACGGTTCCGTAAAGTAGCTGCGATCTCTAAAACAGAGGGCAAAGCCGGTGTCAAAGAATGAAAGAGACATCGGCTTTGCCCAAAGATTTTTGTAACCTGCTATCGGTTATTTCCGGACAGTTACTGTTCGGCAGTAGATTGAAATCTCGGAGAGGACAGTATTGAGAATGGCATCCAGCAGGTTCACCTCGGTCAGTGATCTCATAATCGGTTGCTTCACCTGCCATAACCTGTGTATCAACATCGTTGATTGGCACCACCCCCCACAGCACATACCATTGCCGCGACTCGATCATATCAGTACCTTGCGCCCCTTTACCGACTACGTGCGTATGCGTTGCGCATCCAATGACAAACAATATTCCTACAATAAGCAAGACAGCGGAAAGTTTTCTAAACATAAGTTTCTCCTTGTGGTGTGCGCGCTCGGGGCGCGTCTACTGTTGTTTGTGGATTAGACTAATAGAACCAATTGATGATTCAATGGCTCGAAGCTCCGTTTGGTAAACATCTCTGGGGACACGGTAATCGACCTCAAAAACGAGGGTTTCGGGTGCATCGCATATCAGTTTGATGCGTACAAAATCGGTAGCAATAACCATTAACTGATGGATGCGAAAAGCATCCTTCATAAAAATAGTCTGTTGGACCGTTGCGTTTGGAAATTGGTTTCGGTAAGCAGTGGTCAGGGTTTTCAATAAAGGCTCATCTGATGTGATCTCCACGTCATTTAACTTTGATACAACACACATCGCCTGTGAACCTTCATTCAAGAAAATCCATCGCGGCACTATCTGCAGTTCTTGCGGGGTGAGTTGGGTGTCCAATTTGTCAACGACTTGCGTGAGCATTGAATCGTCAATTTTTTTCCAATCCTTCGGTGCCGCTATTTTGATTCTGAGTGTTGTATCCGTTACTGTAGGCTCAAGTCGGGTTTCATCGACCTTAAAAACGAGTGTCTCATAAGGCTGCTTCTGAGCGTTAGGCGACTCACACCCGATGAAACCGCTGAGCACGATACTGTACAATAGAAATTGGAGAAATCCCGACCCGTTTTTCAATCCCTGCTCCGCGATGGTGGTGCTTGAGACCTGGTTTGCTATATATCAATGTTATCGTAACGTGAGTTTGCATAGGATCCATGTGTAAACTGGATTCTATAGCAAGAAAACTTAGATCGCTTCTAAGCCATGTTACTCCGTTAGTATATACATGATACTATTATTTATAATAATGGTTCAATATGACAAAAGTATATAAGATTCTGACTTATAAATCAAATTAAATTTGTAAAATAGTGCTTATTAAAGCAAAACATCACGGATTCGGAAATCACTCCTACCACACGCTGCACTCAGTATGGAAATCTTGCTTTTGATTTGATTCTTTTCGTGGGTTTTGATAGAATAAGTTGGAAGCATGAGAAACAACAGCAAAGATAGTCCAAAGCAACGGGCCGCAACCGAGGGTATAAGGAGGTAGGCAATCCCCAGCAACCCTAAAGGAGTTAGGGACTTTGCCTAATTTTTCCGATGAAAATTACCGAGATTGAATCAATTCCATTGCGTGTGCCTTACGAGGAACGGATTCGTAAGAGATACTACCATTTCGCGATGACCGAGTTGGTCACGGTCTACAAATTCTATACCGATACCGGTCTCATCGGTCTCGGAGAGAACCCAGGACCGCCGTTTGATCAGGAGGTGCTGGATGCCTATCTCGGCACGAATCCGTTCGATCACGTCATGGGTGACGGACGTTTTAATCTTGACATGGCGTGCTACGATCTGATGGGGAAGGACCTCGGTCTGCCAGCATGGAAATTGATGGGTCAACAGGTTCGGCAGTGGGTTGCGATGGGTTGGTGGATGCCATGCATGTCTCCTGAAGACACCGCCGCTGAGGTTCAGGTTGCTGCTGAACGTGGATACCGCGGTTTGAAGTGCAAAGCACGCGCTTTTTACGATGTCGTCGAGCAGTCGCGTGCAATCCAAGAAGTCGCGCCTCCTGACTTTCGTGTGGAGTTCGATTTCAATGGCTCGTTAATTAACGTCGAGAAAGCACTACCCATCCTGCGAGAACTGGAGAAGATCCCTGTTGTCAAGGGTCTCGAAGAACCGATTTTCGCTTATGACGTGGAAGGATGGCGGCGGTTGCATCAAGAGATTCGGATTCCGTTTTATCTACACGGTGTCGGCGTTATCCGGGAGGGTGCCTCGCGTCAACCTTCAGGTCCGTGGATTGGACTTCGGGCAGGCGATTTTGATGGTGCGCTGTGTAGCCACGAAAGTGTCAAAAGTGCTTTGGCATCGGGGTGGGCTTTTGCTGCCGCGAATACACCGATCCTACTACAGTATGTCGGCACTGGCATCACGGCGGCATTTGCGTGTCATCTGGGAGCCGTGATTCCGACAGCCACCATACCCGGTGTCACTGCGAGTCACGCTTACGAGGACGACTTAATTGCCACACCGCACAAAGTCCAACGTGGATTTATGCGGGTGCCGGAAGGTCACGGTCTTGGTGTCGTGTTGGATGAAGACGCTGTGAAACGGTATTCCCAAACGCCTGAGCCGACATGGGAGCGGCACATCTCCGTTGTCACTTTACCCGGTGACATAAAGCACTACTACCGAAATCTACAACAAGCGGAACGCCTCATGAAGCAGGGTGTGGACGAATCTTATGCTCCCGGTGTGCGTCTGGATGAATGGGAGGATGACGGTAGTGAAGCCTTCGACGAACTGTTCAAGCAACTACAGGAGAACGACTCGCCCGTGTGGGAAGCACCAACATCTTAGAAAATTAGTATTTTGTGCTGAATAGTTGAGGACGGTTCACAATTTTAGTTTGTAGTAACGCAATTTATTGCGCGTTCACGGGCTTGGAACGGGCGATGAA
>CASHTH010000244.1:0-47544 GCA_030341885.1 Geodia barretti
ACCACTAAATTGATGGGCTGGCTTTTTACTCCTTATTCTTTCGCTTGTTGCTCCTTTTTCTATTTCTCGTGTATCGCGCTAGTAGCCTCGCGAGATTCCTGCACGGGCTTGCTACCAGTTCGATGCTCGGAGTCGCCAATGCCTTCGTGTGACTTCTTGTTCCTGCAAGATACCAAGCGCCGGATAGGGCAGTCTGAGGTAGCCGTGCAAATTTACCAGATTGGCTTGTTCACTTGTTCCATTCCACGCCAGAACTTTAAACGCGTAGTGGTAAACGAAAAGTCGCCTTTTTTTGAATCACCCATGTACACAGAACCCCGAGCACTGCGCTATTTCCCTGAGTCGTGGGCGCGGGGCAGAACACGGGGTAACGACCATGACGTACTGACCACGTACGAACAACTAACCGTAAACCCTCGCTGCGCATGCGCGCCGAGGATTTACTACTTGGGCATACGGCAAGCCTCCATGCTCACTGTACGGTGTACTTGTAGGGCATACGTTACTTGTATGTGTACAATGCCTTGACCCAAGGCACGTACGACCTGTCATCTTCTCTAGCCCCCTCACCTTTGTCAGTGCACCCGCTCCCCCGGGCACAGTCCCTGCCTTCTTCATGGCCAGAGTATGAGACCGGTCCTTGGACCTCTCTGATGTGGCTGTTAACGTGTGTGGACATGGCTGGACGGAATGTTCCCCTTAACGTAGTAACCGCACTCCCGGAAAAAGGGTGAATTAACTGTTACACATTACTAACCACCTAACAACATCACCTATAACTATTTTCCGTATAACAACTGTCATGTGCCTGACCCTGGGTCTTTCATGGGCAATCACCAGTTATTGTGGACCACTCCTGGTGACTTTGTTGTTGGTGGAGGGATGAGTCAGAGTCCTTGAGGGTCCCGAGGTGATGGAATGGTCAGACACATACCACTGCCACCCTGCGTCTCTATGTCTCGAGTACGCTCATACACCTATTATGTCCTGTTGCTGACGAGGGTCGCGTACAGGCACCGCTACGTGACGTCCCACCGCTTCATTGTTATGTCTGAGGCTGCGGACATTGACTTTATAGGAGTGAGGAGGGGGCGGGGAGGAGTGAGGGAGGAGTGTGGGAGGGAGAGAAGGACAAAATTTTCCACATACAGCTCAAGTGTCTGTTTCGAGATGTCAAAGCACTATCCAAAAGTAAATTCACTGGGGCACTTAAAAAACTCTTTGAAGGTTGAGATGCAACTTTGTACCCTCGCGTACCTACCCCCCCGTTCCCAAAGAGACCCAGTTTATTGATGTATAGCTCGTGGAACATACTGTAAAGCTGCTATCTGCCATCCATCAGAGTACACTATCGTTGACCCCTTCGTGTGGTGCTCGCAGTGACCTAACCTATCTCTGCGAGGAAAGAGAGCAGGGGAGAGTGAGATTCAATATACACCACATGTGAATAAGGTGACGATAGACAAAAGAGGGAGTGTTCTACAGTTAATCCGAAAGCGGACATACATACTTCAGCTGATCATCAACACACACTGAATGCGACACTGCCTGCACGAAGGTTGACCTACCACTATATACATATACTACAATATCCATCGTGCGTAACTGGCTATCCCAGCATCTATATGATGAGTACCTACGGCCGGCAGCCCCGCCTCTGTAGAGCTGGCGAGCCTGCGCGGTCTACCCTCAGGCGTTCACGGTCCCGAGCGGTTCAACGTCCTCCTCGTCACGAATGCCGTACGACACGGTCACGCTTTCTTCTTAGGGATGTGCACTCTGGAGGCCTCCTCCGCCACTTATGAAGCCTTTGCTTACAACACCTCCCCTGTGATCGTCCCATGGTTCGGCCTTTGTGCAGAAGTGCATGGGGTGAAGGCACCGTACTACGCGAGTTTATGCGATTCACTCGCTCAGAATTTCGACTCAGTAGTGCGCTCATTCGAGGGATCGCTGATGTAACATGGTACTGTAGATCCTTAGTCACAGAACGTTATTATAGAGAGTTTTTCTAAGACCCTTGTTGGAAAGTGACGTTCCATCTCCAACGGTTGCTTGCTGCATGTATGAATGTCAGGGAAAAGACTACAAGATACACTCAAGATATTTTACCTATATACCTTATTGATGGCCTTTTGTCTCTCTTTACTGACTATTTCCTCTATAATCTCGTCATCTCCCTTCACTAACCTACACCAACACATTCAAAGTACAGGTAAATAAATTTTGACCGCTATATTCACCTGTGTCCCAGTATCAGGATCGTAAACTCTTCTACACATACTTTGTTGTCTTTCCCACTCTCCTTTGTCATTGGCCCACGTTGCTGCCTATTATAATTGTTAGTCATGGCTTTTAAAAACCATTCACTGGTGGTTTGATTGCTTACTTGCCTTCTGTTCCTTTTACATCTTGCCAATAATAAGATGGAAGGAATAGAAAACTTCAAACAAGTAAAAAGTCATTTGATATATCTACCTGCTGTCGTCCAACCGTTTGCTGCCAATGGTGTTGAATGCTGAGCAGTTACAACTTGTTTCAAGCCCGTCTCTGCACTTTTCCCCGACTTCTTTTTCTTCTTCTTCGCATCCTTCTCTGCTCGTCGCTTCCTCTTCCGCTTTAGCCTCTTCTCTTCCTCGGAGTCATTAGAGCTGACCCCGCTGGAACCACTATCGTCGCTTTCACTATCATCACTACCGCTAGGAGACCTTCTACTCTTTTTTTCGTCCGAAAACTTCGACATGGATTCGCGTTTTTTCGTTTTGTGTCTTTCTGACGCATTTTTTTTCTTGCGAGATGAGGAGCGAGATTCGCTGCCGCTTCGAACTTTCTTGTGCTTGGTGCTCGATTTCTTTCTCTTCTTAGTGCTTGGAGCGTCCGAATCGCAGGAGGAACTCCTGGATCTTGATCTGCCACCGCGCTCTTTCTTTACAGACCTTCCACTCGATCTCTGCCTGGATGAACCAGTCTCCATCACATCTGCCTCTGCAAGCTACCGGGTGCGCACTATTTGGAGGACCTTAGCCCTACCCACCTTTTTATTTCTGCGCGTGCGCGTGTACTAAGGCTAAGTTAAGCACTACTACGCAGACTCTTCTCCACCACAAGAAGGATCTCTCGTGCGTGAACCTGCAGTCGATAGTAAGTCGATCAGCTCTGTATACTGTAAAGTAGTTGCCCAGTCATAAATACTATAATATACATTGTGATAACCGTACATGTGTTACATATATGTGATTACTTATTACGTATATGTGTGTCAGTATGAGAGATGAGTCGTGGAAGGGGAAGAGGGAGAGGGCGAGGTAAGCCGTTTGCGGGGCTAGAGTCCCTCCTGCCCGGAGAACCCCCTCCTCCGCCAATTTTAACCCCTCCCCCACTGTTTCCACCGATGGAAAAACGGCCCCTCGAGCTGCGCAAGTTGCCGACCGACACCGAACTGCTAGCTCTGAAGGAGAACCTACGACTGTACATGCAACAGAGTCCATTTGCTCTGAAGGCCGGTCCGGAAAAACAGGGGATTCGGCGATACTCTGACAAGTACATACAACTCCTAGAGAGTGAGAGCAACGAATTTGTTAGCTGGAGACCTGACTGGAGATTTTTCCCGGGCGAGCTACGCCCCGGGAGCTCCAAGAGAAGAAGAGTTTCGTCTGGCCCGAAACCAGTGGTGCCTTCTTCAAGAAAGAGAGCGAGAAGTTCGGAAGGAGGGAGAGGGGGAGGGGGTGGTGCGGGGAAAGACAGTGCCCCACCTGGAAGAAAGAAAGTCACCTTTGCCGATGGTGGGGAAAGGTAAAATAGAATAGTAAGACACTTCAGTTTTTCCCAATGCTGTGCTACAGCCTCATTCTAAGGCCTGCTATTCTGCCATTATTTAATCGACACTGCACATTGTACAGTAACAGTAACTTGTGCATAACATACACAGCCTTACACGAACAAATTGGCTTATGTAATCTTACTGAACTCTATTCCTCTGGCTCTTACATAAGAATTTGCAATAACATTACAGGGTTGACCCGTTGTCTGATGTTGATGAGTCAGTGACGAAGGAGAAGGGGGAGGAGGAAGGGGAGGGGGAGGAAGGAGAAGGAGAGGTGGAAGAAGAGGTCTACGATGAAGAGGTGGAGGAGGAAGACACTGACTACAACATGTCATACTTTGATAATGGGGAGGACTATGGCGGAAATGAATCGGATGCTCTCGAAGAAGGACCTTGTTACTAGCAGCAATCGTTATCGTCATTCTTGTGAAAAATCATCTTTATATCATCTCATGGTTATATGAATGTTTGTCAGAAAAGATGGGTGTAATGCTTTTTATGATGTCAGTTGAAAAGTTAAAAACAACACCACAAAGTGTACGTGAACATTTAACTCTGTCTTATTGCTGACGGGTGATTTTCCATCCAAAAAAGACACTACTATAATACTGTCTTGGGTTTGAGGTCACATTGATCTATCTTACTGTCACCCTGCAGTTGAGAGTGGGTCAATGGAGGTCGGTGAAGATGGAGACATGATGGTGGAGGATATTATGTGTGAAGGAGCTGAGGCGGTGGCTGTAGGTGGTGGCAGAGACGGACTAGATATCAGTTCATGTGACGAGGAGGTCCCTGTCTATTACTCACCTCACCAACACCAAGTTTGTGTTTAGTACCTTATTGTATACTCAGCTCCATGTATATGAGAAAGTGTGCACCCACTTGTTGTCTGGCTTTTGCTTTGCTGTATAATGCTTTGTCAATACATAGGTAAGCTTGAGGGAGTATCACAGACAGCTGGGGAGTACACAGCTGAGGCTCTCAGAGAACTCAAGGCATCTCCCGAGTTCAAGGCACACATCCAGAAATGTCTTAGGTGACATTAGAGTCTCCTGTGCATAGTAATCTAATACAAGACGAGAATTATTACAGTGGAACCTCCGATAAGGGACGCTTCGAGAGATAGGGATGACAAAGGACACTTGCTTCTACCCCTTGCTAATACTTTAGTGTATTTTTTTATCTCTGAGATAGGGACGACCTCTCTACAAGGGACAAAATCGTTGGCCTCATAGTGTCCCTTGTTCAGAGGTTCTACTGTATTCGTATGGTCAATCCACTTATCTCTGCAAACTTTGCCAAAGTCGCTAAAGTTTTAATTCTCCCTTTAAAATTCCTGCTATGTATATACCTGTTTGTACAACTATTTTGAGTTTATTATGCGTATCTGTAGCTGTGGGAGTGGCTGGTATGATGGTGAAGTTGGTGAGGATTGTGAGGAGTGTGGAGGTCACGCCATGACCAGGCCATGCCCACTGTGCCAGGGGCAGTGTGGAGCAGTTTGGTCTCGAAGTGTCCACATGGTCAGCAGACTACATATCTCTGTAATTATACCTTGCTCTCAAAGTCTTCCGTGTGTTTTTGCACAATTGGGAAGTTTAACCAAATCTCTGTGAAAACTATTGCCACTACAACTTTCACAGCCTGTTGTACTAGAGCTTAAGGATTATGCCACAGCTTTGTGTGCCTAACTACCTTTCCTTTCTGGTGCTTGAAGCCATCCCCTTCAAATTACACTACAGAGTCATAGATTTCACAAGGCTCACTGGAACGGCCATGTTCACTGAGTGAGGAACAAAGATCTGCAATGCTATTGAGGACACTGGTTCAGCCTGATAGTAATGAACTAGCTGATGCCATGCAAGACTTAGGTACTTGAATTAGTTACTGTACTCATTCTATCATAAAAACAAATGTAAATGAAATTGCAAAGTATTTTTCACCAACGCTTTGGGGTTTTAGCACGCCATTCGCATATTATTGGTACGTTTGTTTTCGCAAAAGGTTGGGTGGACGCAATTTCAAAAGTTGGTTATAATCAGATTATGGGTGAATACTGGTAAAAAGAAGGCAGTGAATGTCCATCACGTTAGTTCCGGTCAGACCAGTTCTCAGTAGGTATTGCCCTCCGTCGAGAGCAGAGAAAAACGAGTGTGAGTCATTTCTTCTCAGGGATTCCTCTCCATCCAGGCCCTGTGCAGTGGCGGTGGTGAGGATGGAGGAGTGACCCAGGGCCCCCGCTGCATCGGTTGGTCCATCCTGCCCGTCTGTACCCAGACTCACCAGGACACACTCACACGGACCTGCTGGTGACCCGGACTCCTGCTTCAACTGGTGGTGCTTGACAGAGAAAGCCAGCGCTAGTTCCTGGTTACGGCCTCCTTTGCCATCACCTGTGACTGTAACTATCGGTTCGCCCCCACTAATTAGGCAGAAATCACAGGGTCTTCCCATATCCTCGGCAATTCTAGCAAGTTTTCCTTTCAAGTGATCGAAATCTCTAGCCATAGCAGGGTTTTCCCGGATGAGGTTTACAAAAGAAGGAGTCTTTCTGAGCTCTGAAACGGCAGATCTGAGACCAGATTCTACTGCGCAGTGAGCTAGAGTAGCAAAGACTTCACCCAACAGTCTAGCCTCCCCCTGTACAGAATGGGACCACACAACAGCTCTGTAGCCCACAGACTCAGCTTTGGCTGCGGCAGCTTCTGTTGCAAGCCGATTACTACCCACAATCACGTTATGCACGTGTTTATAGGAGCCGTTTTCAATTGGTACAGTCTCTCGAGTGCTTTCAGTTCCTCTAGTTTGGTTTCGGTCACGAGAGAGAATGTTTTGAATTGACTGTGGGAGAGACTGAGAGAGATTGTATTTTTCCGTCAGTGTGATGATGTCATGGTGAGTCGTTCTGGTGGGCGTGGTGGGACCACTGGCAATAGTGTCCAGAGGATCTCCAATCACATCAGAGAGAATCAGACCCACCATCTGTATAATCAGAACAGGATTCTAAATGTTTCACACAATAATGAAAACTAGGCAGGCTCACTAATATAGAGCAGACAGAGAGAGGAGTTACCCCAGAGAAAGGAGATGCTGACCTGGGCAGGATAGGCAGCCTCGGCCAGTTTACCTCCTTTTGTCTGAGAGATGAACTTACGGAACGTGTTGAGTTCTTTAATATTGGCCCCTGCCTTCGACAGGAGCTCTGTCACCTATAGCAACACACAGAGAGAAGTTGGAGGCAAAGAAATTGTGTGCAATTGCCCAAATTCCCACTACATTACCAGGCAGATCTAGTTCTGCCTCTAGCTTTGCAACCCCATACCGTTCGTTTCTCATCCAGCGTCACTCCGGGGATGGGACAAGGCAGGAGGGCAGACCCACCACCTGATATGACAGCCACCACTACCTCCCCCTCTCCTGCCCCACGACACACACTCAGGATCTCTTCCGCCGCACACAGTGCTGGCTGGTCCGGCAGATTATGGGCTGCCCCTTCCATTATCCTGCAGAGAGCCACAGCGAACAATAGTGTTTACAAACTACAAACCTCTACCGTAAAACAATAATATGGCTCTTAGCTAAAGTCATTTCACCCCTGATGGTTACCATAAATCATCTCTTCACCGTGAATGGTTGCCTCAATCCAGGCTCTTCGAAAATTTGGGAGTCGTCACAGACATGATCGACGATACTAGTTATTAAACTGTAAATACAACGTACCTGACTTTTCTTCCATTGTTGAAATCTCTCACAGATCCCACAGGGACACTGGCGACTCCAGAGACGATGTGACCTCCCAGAATAGACTCCAGAGCTCCCACCATCCCTAACACTGCCTTTCCAAATGCCACCACCTTCACGTTGCTGCCCAGCACACGTACATACACAACACGGCAATGAGCAGTATATACGGCGAAACCTCTGAATAAGGGACACCTCTTTGGAGCATCGAAGTGTCCTTTATTCAGGTGTCCCCTATTCTATACACCAGTTGGGGCTGCAAGGAAGTGTCTGTTGCAGAGGGTCTTTTCTCGGAGGTTACACACACCTCCTTGACCTTGTACTTGCTATGCAGTGACTTACTGGTTCAATACATACTCCTTGTCGCCCACACGCATCACGTGAGCATCCCTCTTCTCCACTCTTACACTCCCATGCACCAGCTGAGAAGGCGAGACACTCGCGAGGGCCTCGCGACAGATGTCTCTCGCGGCGCTCAGCGACCTCTGGTGGCCTCCCACGACGGACCCAACAGTCGCTGAGACACCATTTGAGAGCATTCTCCTGTACCTATCAGATCGAGGAAGTTTTCAAAGTAGCAGGCCTAGGAGACATACATGTGCACTTGCTTAGAAAAGATCAACGTAGCTCGTAGACCACCATACGCCATTCATATATACGCGGACAGCGTCGCTGCAAACTAGCCACTGGCGTCGGTTAGTATAGTACACGTGTGTATATACAAGCCCCGCCCCCGAACATGGTGTGCGCATGCGTATAAGAGTACGGTGCTAGCTGAAGTGATGACGTCGTGGTTCTACTTAGGTTTGAGTTGTTTGGCTCTTTCAGTGGCAGCCAGTACTGCATCCATGTAGGCTCCTCTTGTCCCCTTTGCCTCCAACTTTTGTATTCCATATATAGTGGTTCCACCAGGTGAACAAACGCTGTCCTTGATCTGGGAAATGGTAAAAAAACCTCCAATGGGACCTTCCAAATAAAGCACACCTTTAAATTAGCTAGAGAACCTTTGCAAACTTTCAAGGTACAATACCTATGAATATTTATCTGGGAAAAACTAACAAAATCTGCAGCTCAAACTATCTGCTAAGGTTTTATGCAACAGTTATATAGGGGGAGTTGCTAGAGGGAGATATTATCTCCGTCTAGCAATACTAAAATCTTACATTAGCTGGACCGATACCCTTCTCAAGTACCAATCTTGCAGCACTCTGTGTAAAGAGATAGAAGAGTGTCAGTGTGGCTGAAACAAAGTTAGAACTCACCATCACAGCATGGGCAGAGAACTTGAGGGCCATGTGTCTGGGTATGCCAGAGAGCACTGCGCCATCTGCCATTCCCTCCAGACCTACTGCAGCCTGCAGGCAACAAAATAATATACTACTAGGTCAGAACCACCATAGTCCAAGGTATGCATGACGGTTAGTTGTCTAGTCCTCATATATATACTCATGAATTGCCAGCTATATTCAAGATGGTTGGTTGGCCAGTTCTTCCCCAACGAATGTATAATATACTTTCCACACATACGTGTATACTTCACACAACCCTCACATACATACTTCTCCATACTTACTTCCCCCACATACAAACCTTCCCCATGTACGTAGCTCTCCCACCACCTCTCATGTACGTATAATATACTTCCCCAACTACTTGTCCCACATACATATATACTACCCCATCCTACGTATTTAAAAATCGAACAAAGTGAAGTGTCCTTCAGAGGTTTTCATGTATTACTATAATTATATGTGGCAATACTATGCGTTCTTTATTTGGAGGGTCTTTTTCAGAGGTTGCAGTGCCAAGATCTCTTCACTGAAGTCTTCAAGTAGCATCCAGATTATCACACATACGTACAGTGCTCCTTATAAAAGTTGTAAAAGACTCACAAAGGCCAGTCCACTGCCGCTGACAGAGGTAATGGCGTCAAGATACTTCTCAGGTACATCCTCCACGGGCCCACACAGAGAGAATAGCGTGACAAACGGTTTCACGTCCGCCTCGTTGCAGAACTTGCCCCTGCAATAAGCGGTGATCCCGGCACGCACGCTGCTGGCTATAGTGGGCAGGCTCCTGATGACTGGTAGGTGACCGGACACAGAGGATGCTCCCATACTCCACGATATCTCTGTCTGCACGTGTACAGAGTTTTATACAAGCTTAAAGTATTGGGACAACAAATTTCTATATATGATATTTCGGGGGAATGTATATACGTGAAGAATGAGTGGTTGCATGGACCCACCACCCCCATACACTGAAGTGGCATCGATACCTTTCTCATGCAACAAACTTGCACCACTTATAATAAGTCACACATCAACAAACTCTTGTCTTGTGCAACAAAGTTACATTGGCCCCAAAGACCACAGACCTTTTCTTCAATGTCGGCAATACTGACTGAAGAAGCCACGGAGACAATGAGAGGTCTCCAGCTCTTGGGGCTGGAGGTGTGCGGCTGGGCTCGAGACTGGAAGTCTGAAAACATGGCCTGTATCTCTGTCATGATGCCAAGGACCTGGTGGGGCTTAATGGCAAGGACTATCACATCTGAGTTGAGGATCACGTCTCTGTTGTGGGTGGTGGTGCTTACTCCTAGAGCCTGCAATGTTGCAGCAAAAAAAACAGCATTTAGTGTTTGTCTTATTTACAGGAATAAGAACTGTGCTCTGTAAATAATACAGGAAATCATTGCTATTAATAATTTTAGTAGTGGGACAGTGAAAAAGAGGCGAGATAAGGATTGGTGAAGCAAGACAGGGATAGGTGCAGCGAAATTGAGTAGGTTACTATTCCATACTCCAATTGTAGTCAAAGTAATAAGGATAGTCGGTCTGTTTCTTCTTCCACTCATGTGTCTACAAAAAATGCGATATCTTGGACATCTTTTTTGGGGTATGGGGATTGGGTTACAGAGATACAAAATTGGGATTATAAAGTGAGATAGTAATAAGTGCAGCAATGTTACTATTCCATATTATAACTGTACTCAAAGTATTAAGGATAGTTGGTTTATCTCAGTTGGTTTGGCATTTATTCACTACAATTTCCGATTCTTCTGCCTTTGGTTTCTAATCCCAGACTGCGACAAAAATTCAGACGTCCATAAGAAAGTCACTGAGCTACCAACGACCCCCTACTCTCAAGTCACTGTGTTCAGGCAATGTAAAACACACAATAAGAAGATGCGGTCAAATACCTTCATTTTCTTGAGGTTCTCTGAGCTCTCTCGGGTTGCAGAAGCCATAACAGTCCCCGCCAACACCTGACCTGCAGCAGCAACCCAAAATGTTTACATCATGACAATGACGTAAAACAACCACGTGTTTGCATTGGTAAAATACTTGCGGTTTTGCGACAACAGTTTATGGACGGACCTGATCCGAGCATCCCTTCCACTAGAGCGCGGGCCATGTTGCCGGAACCAATGAAGCCTATGTTGTATCCGACACCGGTCTTTGTGACGGGCTCCGTGCGGCGTCTCTTGGAGGACGGCGGGGTCCCGCCCAGCCCGGCCAGCACCGTCTGCGGAGCTGACGCCCGCCGCGGGGATGGGCTTGGCGCCACGATGGTCTGGAGAGCGATGCTGGAAGAAGTCGAAGCCTGCGGCGTAGAGGTTGTAGCTGCCGTAGTCGGCGTCTGCCGGGACGGAGTTGTTTTCGGAGGAGCAGCTGGTGACGACATTTTGTTCTTGACGTGCTTAGTGACGTCAGCGTGAAGGTGTCTCTGTATTGCGCCTGCGCAATACTTCCTCAACGGAGCGCAGCTTTAGCACGCACTCGATCTTGCTGGCTCTTTCATTTTGAGGCCAGAGCTGCATCTGTTGGCGCCCCTCGAGTATTGTTTTGGCCCTCATCTTCTGGATACCGCCTCACCTGTTCCACATCTGTGTGCGGTGAAAGACACTTGACTCGAGCGGCAGAGCGTCGTCCAACTGCCGCCTCCGCCTCCCGCTCGTCCAACCTCTAGTTCCCCGTCCTCACTCGCAGTTTCTGCGCTGTCTCTAGCGCACTATCAACTATCATCGTGCACTGCGAAGCATACGCGCCAGGGCAATGGACGAGCCCCACCCCCTATTTGAGATGCTGGCAGACAATGAACAAGAGGAATCGGCGGTGGAAACACCACTGGTCCAGGTCCAATTCAATGGCAGGGAGAGAAAGATCGCTCGTGGGCAGTTCACCACAGTATGGGAGGTGACGCTTGACGGGATAACGTCCTACGCAGGCAAGAAGCTCCGCGACAGTGTCCGAGATCGATACAGTCCCGATTGGGCCAAATCGCTGGAGAGCGGTCTACGGAGAGAGTGTCAGCTCCTCAGACAACTTGTGCACCCGAATGTCGTTCTAGCAGTAGGGCTAAGCCTGGACGATTCATCCAAACCCACTCTGGTCATGGAACTGATGGAGGACGGGAATCTGGACGACTATATTGGGAAGCGGAGAGGGAAGATGGACGAGCAACTGCAGCACACTGTTCTTCTTGACGTTGCGAGAGGCTTGCAGTACATTCACAGCAAGGGCATAGTCCACTACTCTCTGAACAGTCGAAAGATCTTTCTCACTTTCAAGCGACCCGATATCCCTATGCTGGCAAAGATTGGCGGTTTTGGAGCTGCGGCGATGGAGAGTAGAAGACCGCATATTGTTCTCGCGGAGGAGAGCGAGAGAGAGGCCGCTGGCGAGTCGACGCTTGCTACGTACCCACCAGAAGTCTTCAGTGGACTAGATTCCCACGAGGCGACCAGTTTAGACGTCTTTTCTTTCGGCGTCGTGATGCTGCAGACACTTACGCAGGAGAATCCGCTGCCCCTTCCGTTGATAAACGAGTACGGCAGCGTAGTTCCCGAGGTAGAGCGTCGAATGAAGTATTTCGATATGCTGGAGGACGAGCATCCACTGAAACAGACGGTGATTGAGTGCCTCGGTAACCAACCGCAGTACCGCCCGTCGGCCGAAAACATTCTATGCATCATCGGAAGGCAGAGCTACGGACATTCATTCCAGTAGACGAGGTGAATAAACTAATCCAGCACCATCAACAAGCCTTGTTTCGACTGCGGAGTGAAAAGGACCGCTCTTGTAGTACCGCGGACCGACTAAGACAGCAACTCGATGAACTATCCGCACAGCACGAAGCCGAGGGAAGGGCCCTTCAGCAAAGCCTTGAGCAGTTGCAGCATTTGACAGTAAGACAGGAGAGGGAGCTAACAATCCTGAGAGACAGATTGAGATTCCAAGACATACCTCCTGGGCCCAGTTTTTCACAGATCAGGAGACATACACCCGAACGATCACAGTCAGCACAAGAGGAAGTTCCGGCTCAGTCGCAAACTCTCGCCCCAGCCATCAGCCACCCAGTAGGCGAAGAACCAGGCAGAATCCCCCGTAATGAAGTTCAAATTCTCGAGGAAATTGGAAGAGGGGCATGGGCGACTGTAGCAAAGGGAAAGTACCGTCAGGCGACTGTCGCCATAAAGTGGCCTCATGAGCAGCTGATTAAGGACTACCCCAATATTCTCCCTCGTCTGGAACGTGAGATTAGTATAATGGCACAGTGCGTCACCCAAACCTCATTCACTTTATTGGCACCGTAGTGGTGGATGGCAATAGCTGTCAATTACAGGGACAACCACCGCCACTTATCGTCACGGAGCTATTAGACACTAACTTACGCAGGGAATACATGCGCTGCAAAACTCAAAACGTATCACTTGGAAAACACGTACTCCAGTCAATATTTCTCAATGTGGCTTACGGCCTTCACTGCCTGCACACTCACGATCCGCCTATCATACACAGAGACATCAGTGCTCCCAACATTCTGCTTAAACGCATGGGAAACGGGTGCTGGCTGGCCAAGATATCCGACTTTGGCTCAGCTAATTTGCTCCCCAATGCACAAACACTCGGTGAAGGTGCAATCATTTACACAGCACCTGAAGTTTTCCCCCGCGCCGATGGAACAGAACAGCCTGTTCAAACACCCAAAATAGACATATACAGCTACGGGAGGATGATCTGTGAAGTTATTGCTGGCGAGCTACCTACTAGTGATCGCTACCCGCACATGCTCAAGACAGTGCTAGACAAGTGGGACGCAATGCACAGACTTATGGGGAGGTGTACGCAGCATTGTCCCACAGCCAGACCAACCACTGTTGACATCATTGATGAATTGAATCGAATCCCAAGACCACCTTTACGATCACAAATCTCCGTTTAGCATTAAAATAACACACACAATACTGAGTTCTGAGTATAATTTGCAACACTGAGTATAACAAGATCATGTGAAGATTACATGAATGATGAGATAAGACATTAAAACACAACAATTCTGTCATTGACATCATCCGATACGTACCTGTATCCATCTTCATCTATTGCAAACCCATTGATAGTTTTGTTTCCTTCATTAGCAGCACACATGGTTGCAAAGCAAGTGACAAACTCCTTAGAAAACTTAAATATGGACACTCCATTTCTGTCGGTAACATACAGATAGTCATTGGCTATAAGTAAAATATTTGGTTCAATCAAATGCCCTGGCCCACTTTCAGAACCAATGTAACTTACAAATTCACCGCACTCGGTAAGGCACTGTACGCGATTGTTATTTCTTTTCAGTGACAAAAACATTCCTGCTTCTTTCATCAAAAGCAACATTACTAGGCCATCCAAATTGTCCATTTCCTTGTCCTTGTGACCAAAACACCGCTTGAAGTTTAGTTCATGGTCAAACACTTGTATGCGATGGTTATAGGTATCACATACATAAATACAGTCACTTGTAACACATAGGCCATTAGGGCCTTTGAACTTTCCTTTTTTACTCCCCGGAACCCCCGGCGGATTTTACATACTTTTCAGTATGTGTGAACATATGCACCACATTGTGCTTACTGTCAGTGACATAAACAGAATTCTTGGAAGAGGCCATTTCAATTGGACACCAATGCTGGTACTTCCTTGGTGCTGTAAAGACACTAGGTTTAGGACAAATATTACTCAGTGGGCAGACTGTATCAAAAAACTTAATGCAGCGTTCCGCATCATTTCCTTGTATCATGAAGATCTTAGTCCCTATTCTATGGAGACACCCAGGAGCTTCAACACCTTCCAAAATTTTACGAGGTTTCTCTTCGACTCGGATAGTTTGCTCATGGATATAGTCCGTGTCAAACCATACTTTGAGCTGACAGCGACCTCTAGTTTGCAGCGTTGGGGTGTATGTCGCTAGATACTCTGAAGATGAACGCACATCAACTTCTGCTTTAATCACAGCATCACTATTTCTAGCAGATTGCAGCTGAACATGGATTTCGTGCGGGACAAGACAGGGATTTCCATCGAGTCCTTAATATTATAGTAACATTTGTCGGTTCGTCAACATGTATTTTCTCATGGCTTACTTTGACATGGTTTTTTGGGGATCAGCAAATCTATACATCTTTGAAACAGCTTCTGCCAAGCCTGATCCTAGTATCGCAATTTCACCAACTGGTTTAGGCTTATGAGGGGATAATTTCTCTAGCTGGCAGTCAAGCAATTTATTGGTTTTCTTAATCTCACGACCAATTTCTTTTCTACTTCCATGAATAATACATCACTGGAATAATTTTCATGTTGATGTGCTCTTCTATCGATTGATAGAACTTGTTCATGCAGATCACTTACATATTTTGTTAGGTCTCTCAATTCTTTCATGCCAACATCACTTTCGTATTTCTCTTGAAATTCTTTTAAATCATCCTTCTTTTTCTGCTCCACCATTTGAATAATATCATCGTATGCTCTGGAAATTTTTTCACGAGCAGCCTCAAATTTTTTTGCTAGCTCAGTTTTATGTTCTTTAAGTGATTCAGCTTGCTGCTTAAGAGGTCTTTCTTTCTTAAGAAGATCTGTCAGCTCTTCTTCAAAACTTTGGCGAAACTCCCTTGCTACTGCCTCTTTTGTTTGATATCGATGCTCGAAATGCTCTCCACCCACAGAAATGCATCCTCTGCATACATCATGGTCACATTGCTCGCAGTAATGACTACAAAACTTTCAGGATGATGAATACACCAGACAAAACACCATCCTCTCTAACACTTTCCCCAGCACTTGCGCTCATGATGACTTACAATGGAACTAAGTACAATCACTTTTTGCTCTGTGTTTTTGTGCTCCACCTGCTAACTAGATTCATTGGGAAGTTATTTGCTTATGCCATGTGCTGTTGGTCATGTGAATCGTGTGAATATATTCAGCAAGTAAGATTCCGATAAATTCCTGACAAGCGCTGCATGTTTATTCCTGACGCAACAAACATTGCATGTTATATTCATACCTGTGACGAAACATAATATGCACACACAGAGCACGAGAATAGCTTTACCATTATGAGAGAAATTTTCAAGGATAGAAAACTTTGCCTTAATCCTGCCCACGACATTTTACAGAGAACACTTTCACATGCAGATATTTGTGAAAGTTAGCTAGCCCCCTTGAAAATTTTCCACAATACAGCGTCTAAAAGGTCAGCTTTATGGATTCTAGTGCTATCGATAATATTACAAAGTATTATATAGACTGGTATACAATATTGATTTCATAGTTTTGGCACTTTTGTTCTTCGAAGTCTGTCCGTTTTCAAGAAGGAGGTGACCTTCTGAATCTGTCTGTTCATCTGTGAGCTGAGCAGATTGTCTTTAGTCGTAACCTCATCCTCTCCCTCCTCCTCACCTTCGGAGAACACAATGGCAAAATTACCACTGCCCCCGGGTGAATGAGGCACTGATTGATCGGCAGACGGTTCAGGACAGACTGACGAGGGAGTAGCAGTGTGTTGTAGTGTGGGATGGAGTAATGGTTGATCCACCAGTGGTGTGTTAGGTGGGGCATTTTGTAGTGAGTAGTTCTTCATTTTACTCCCTGTATAGGGAGAGATTGTAAAAGAACGGATGACCAACTAGTGAAGTGTAGCTAACTACAAGCAACCTAGGAGTGCATGCCTTCTCTGTTTACATGCGCAGCATATACTTTATCACCCACATCACTAAGCACGAACGCCTATAGATGTAGGCTAAGTGTATAGATAAGAGCATGAAACCATGGGGTGGCTTCATGGTTTGCACACCAGCTGGACTCTGGTCTGTCATTCCACAGGGAGTTGGAGGGTTCTGACAACTGGCACTGGCAGTTAAGATAACCTGCAGAAGATAGAAGAATCGAGACAGTCTTATTATTGTTGGGGGCGATGAAAGTAACACCAACATTTTGGATGGGTGTAGTAATCTTCCCATCTGATGGAGACACATCTCCTGTCTTCTCTTTCACTGTGGTGTCAGTAGATGGACAGTTTCCACCGCGATTCTTGCTAGCATAGAATGATTGAGGGAGTTCTATTCTCCATGGGATGGTCTTCCCTTTCTTGCATCTGGTGTCAGTAGCTGATTGTGAAAGACTCAGAGACTCTCTCTCATGATCTCTTCTGTAGCTGACACTAGATGGCTGAGACAGGGGAGCAAAGGAACTTGAGTTCAACTGTCTCTGTGATTGTAACTCAGTCTCGATCGCTTTAGTCTCAGAATTTGCGGTGTCTTGTTGTGATCTCGATTTCCCAGTTACAACTGAGTCATTTTGGGGCAGCAACTTCTGTTTCTTTGCAGGCGAGTCAGTGTCATTACTACTGGTGGTGGTGAGGTTCACATGTTGCTGTTTGTCAAACCTCCTCTTGACGGTAGGGACGTCTTTTGAGCTCTGACTTGCATCCCCTTCCTCTGCAACATACACTAGTTACGCATACATGCAATAAACACTGGTATAATATACTACGTACAGGTGTGGAGATCAAGCAAGTGTAGGCAAGAAACATTGAGGGGAAATTCACTGGCATAAACATTAGCTGTGAAAAAGTTTCACATGTCCTACAATCTAGCCTGTCCAGGCATGTGCAAGCAACACAGTGAAAGCCTCCGCGTGTGGACGTGAACTGGAGACGCTAGACTGTAGTCTCAAACAATGCATGGAGTACATACCCATTTTCAGTGGTAGCTGGACTCTTTCCAGATGAAGGTGAGGTGATGGTAGAGCCAGTAGTGGTAGACCGACCTACATATTCAGAGACACAAGTCATTCACAACCAAAGTAGGTTTGAAAATTCTGATTTACTGGAGTGGGTGGCATCACTGGATCTTCAGCAGCAGGTGAAGTGGAACGAGATTCAGATATCACCTCAGGAGACAGGGCTGGAGGGCTAGGAACCCCATTAGTTTCATTATTGGAGGGTTTCACCACTTCTCTGTGAGCAGATTTTGTTTTCTCAGGAGTGACTGATTTTGTTCCCATTACAATAGACTCAGTCGACATTGATTTAGTCTCAGCTGCTATAGGCTCAGTAGTGGCTGATGTAGTCCCCACTGCCACAGGCTCAATGACTCCTACTATCATGCACTCAGGAGTGGCTGATTCATTGGGACTTGGTCTGCCAGTCAGAGGTGATCCACTAGATGTAGAGTGTGTGTGGTGAGGTTTTAGCTGCAGAGGTGTCTTTGGAGACGAGATGGCAGCAGAAGGCACAGTTGAGACCTGCACATCTTTATCCTTATGAAAAGACAAAGTGAGGATTAGCAATGTGGAGCATCGAGTACAGTGGGGCACAAATCTGGTTTAAAGACCATGCTGTTTTGCTTGGTAGTTTACCTCAAGGTTTTTCACTCTGTGTTGTGTTTCTATCTCTCTCAGAGACTCCTCCAACTTTTCCACCTTTCCCTGCCACCCTCTGTCCATCTCCTCTTCGCTCTTCTCCCTCTCCCTCATGAGTGTCTCAATCTCAGACCTCAGAGAGTGCTCGCAGTTGTTTCTCTCCGTCTCCAACTCATCACAGGCCTCTGCAACTCAGAGTAGTCCTCCTGTAGTCTTCTCAACCTACCTTCCACATCACCTGCCTGTATACATACATACACATAGCTACTCTTCCATACAGTTCTAACCACATATTACAAACCGTTACAGTAGGGCACCCCTGAAATAATATAGACACTGCTCTAATGAAAAGCACTAAAGTGCAAACCCTCGGCACACTATATAGAAATGTGGAACCCATACACAAGTGTGGCACCACCACAATTGATGGTCTTGACCATGCATCAAAAAGAACAGCATGTTATGCACTATTTCCATGGTCAATAGGTTGAAAAAATGGCCAGCCCCATTTCTGTTTGAGGCCCAAAAAATATATAGGGTTGAAAAATTGCCAACCTTTCATCTCTATTAATTTCGTATTACCTGTGATTGTTTAGTGCAAAAAAAATATCTAAGGTTGAAAAAAAAGTTAAAAAACGGCCAGCCCTTCATCTCTCCAGACACGTCTACGACGTAGTGCAATGCCGAACTATACGCTGCCCTTTGAGAAACGTGGGTCAGTGGTAGATTTGTGGGTAAGGGGAGGAACCAGAGCTGTTCCCAGCCAATGCTCTGGACCACCTGACATTTTAGTGCGGATCGAGGATTCGAACCCGGCACCTATGGTGTCAGTCCCCACGACTCTAACCACCTAGCCACTCGGGCTGGCCTTGAGAAGTGATGAAAAAACGTTCCAGTTATACACCAACAGCCAACACTCCTATTACATCATTGTAAAAAAGGCGCACACCCCCCGGGATCGAACAAGGACCTCACGATCAAGAGAGGGGGTGCTTATCCATCAGACCACCATTACTTGAATGGGAACAGTGTAAATGAAAAGCACTAAAGTGCAAACCCTCGGCGAAGTAGCTCGCAGAGAGTCTGACACGGGCTAGCTACAGTAGTAGATAGCACGCGAGAGTCGATACACGCCATTCCTTGTGACTTCTTGTGCCTTCAAGATAGACAGAGCAAGCGGACCCAGTCGAGCTAAATATAAGCGCATGCGCATTATTGGCCAGCGATAAAATGGCGACTACCGGCATTAGCCATACAATGCTGGAAGCGCTGTAGCTCTGCAACGGATCATTTTCAGAGAAAACCCCACATATATTTTGACCCTCGTCGCCCGTTGGGTAGATGGTATCGTTTCTGGGACGAACAGACACCCGAGAAGTGAGATTGAGAGTAGTACAGACAGACAGACAAACTACAGTACCCTCGCTGCGCATGCGCGCCGAGGGTACACATCTTCTCTATCCAGGAACGGCTATATATGCACTTTGGGCCCATGTAATAATCATGGACACAACATTATCTGTCCCCTTTGTGTAATTTGGTGACAACTAATAACATTTCCTAGGTCAATAGCTACCCACAAATTTGCTGCAAAAAACTTTATGTATGACAATTAAACATTTAGCTATAATCCACAAACACTTCACGGCAGTAACATGCCTTAGCTTTCCAATCTTCAACACCATTGGTCAATTCTTGTCTCTGTGAGGTCAGCTCCTCTTTCAGGGTCACCAGATCCACATCCAGTCTCTCCTTTTCTTCTCGTAGCTTCTCCACCTCCTCTCTCAGCTTCTTCTGTAACATTTACCAGATAGCACGATCTTCATTCTCGCTAGCAAAGTGAAAACATTTTTTGCAGGGTACAAATATTTACAGATATCCTAAAATTTCTTTTAAAACATGGGCTTCAATGTGTGAAAGTGCGAAACTAAAAATCTGTCAAACTTGAACTTGCAAACGTATTTTGTATCCTACAACAGCAATCAATGTATGGTAGGAGTGATTGACCTCATTCTCCTGAGCTCTGTTGGAGGTCTCGATGTGTTTGTCAAGTAGTGTGTGGGCCTCTTTCAGTTGGTCCAGCGCTGCCTGGTGATCTCTCCTCACACCTGACAGCTGGGCCTGGAGCTGTTTGTTCAGCTCTATAGTCTGAGACAGAGATAGAGTGCAAACAGCGTGCTCTAGGAGATAAGCTAACATTTTTGGCGGGCTTTTAAAGTAAAAGAGATTACATTTACTAAAGTGTATCTATCATTAGCACTCTGTACACTCCAATGTCCCCCTCTCCTCCCGACACACATAAGGGTCATAATGGTTTTGCATTTTATTCATGCTGACAAGTGGAGGAAAACAATAACCAACTATGCTCGTGTTTTTTTTTGGAATTTTACTACAGTGCGGAATAGTAATATTCGATTTCACCCATCACTATAACTGTGCTGAGCCTGGAGCTGTTTGTTCAGCTCTATAGAGATAGAATACAGAAGCGGTTTAGCTAACACTTTTGGCGGGCTTTTGAGTGGAAGAAAAGACGACCCAACAGTCTTGATACTTTACATTAACTAAAGTGTGTCTAGAATTTTACATTCTGTATACCTCAACGTCCCCACCCCTGACATACCTAAAGGTTTTGCATTTCTTTCAGCCTCAAGAGTGGAGGAAAACAAAAAACCAACTATGCTCGTCCCTTTGACCTTAACTACAGTGTGGAATAGTAACATTCAATTTCACCCATCTCTATCACTATTAGTATGGGGCTGAACCAAGTGTCCCCTATAGAGAGGTGCCTTTTATTCAGAGGGGTTCACCGCATGTGTACGTGCATGGGGCTGGTTATTGTGTGTGGAACGTCACCATCTTGAGTTCCTGAGCGGTAGTCTTTCTTCCACTCAGTTGCTCCCTGTCTCCCCTGCTGTCACTCAGTCGGTCAGCTACGGAGGATCCCCTGGCCCGGACTAGGTCTAGTCTGGCCGACTCTAGCTCTGTCTCCACACCAGCCAGCAGACACCTCTGGTGCTCATTGACGTACCTCAACTTCCTGCTCATCTCCACCGCCTCTTTGACTGTGGAAAAACAAACAACTCAAACTCCCGTGAAGGTGAAACGTAGGCAACCTGCACTTAAAGCACACAGAAACCTGCATAGGTAGAATCTCCTCGAGACTGTCCATTGTGTACAACTCTCTATTGGCCTCCAAACCTATGGTGCAGTCTATGCCACTAAATTAATATCAGAGTCAATTATACAGGCCCACTAGCAGCTATTTCCCTTAGTGACGCTCTGTTCGGGCTGCTAGAAAAGATTCATGCATTTTTGGCAACTGAATGCAGTTTTTGCACACATTTAGAATCACGTAGAACATTACAGCCACTAGTGGCAATTGCCCTTGGTGAAATTCAAGCTTTGTTATGTATTAGAATTATGCCCATACCCCAGAACTGACCATTTGCCTCCAGGAGGGTCATCTGTGAGGAAGTGGCAGCCACCTGGCCCAGTACAGTCTGATACTTGGCCTCAACTCCACTCATCTCCCTCAGAATACTCTCCCGTGACAGGCCCCCCACTTCCAACTGCCGCCCCTAGCAATCAACAGTGAGAGAGACAGACGAATAGAACAGCCTTTGTATATAACTTGCAGCACTTCCAACTCAGCTACTTTATCATCGAATTCGTAAACAATTTACAGACAAATCAAGTGCTGAAGAAGGCGTGGAAAGTATTGCGACAAACGTGCATGAGAGATTTTTCTGGCCCGCATACAAACTAAGGTTTAGTTTGAGAGGGTACAGAATTTACCTGGTCTTCAACTTTCTTTTCCAGGTTGTACTTTGACAACTAAAGAGTGGGTAAGAGTTCACATTAGAGCACTGTGTGTATGCCCCTTTAGTGCCAACAAGAGGGTATTATACCTGCAAGGCTCTAATCTCGTCCTTGAGAGCTTTGATCTCCTTGTGTCGAGTCTCTTCAAGACACACCTGCCTTGCCTAGTGACACGCACACACACACACCATCACAAAAGCAAAATACACATGGTAGCATAGTAATTATGGTGCAAAACATTTGACAATTTGAGTGTCATCCACAAAATTTACTCTGTGCAATTCTCGACTGCTACTGAATCACAGGGTTTTTTCCTACTTCAAAAGTGTCCTGCTACAGGGTCCAATAGGCAGTCGTAGCTCTACCTTGTCCTCTTGTAGATGTCTGATTTGACTGGTGAACTGCTTCCTGACCTCCTGCTCTTGGTGGGAGCACTGCTCCAAGTGTTGAGAGTAACAACTCTCCACCTCATCCTACAATAATATCACTCTAACTGTAAACACGTCAGTGTCAAATGTATGGCCAAAAACACTATCTACAGCTAGTCACAAGACTAAGGCCAATGCTGGCAGGTACATGTACAGTGAGTTTCATGTGCTGAAGTTTCAGATTTTCAGTCGAATCTCACGGGCACCTGGACCCAAGCTGCCTATAGTTCCGTCTTTAAACGTACGCATTTCTGCTGCAGCTGGTGTTTCTCTTCCATTAGCTCTCTTATTCTCTTCTCCTTCTTCACATCAGCTTCCTACATAAATATTATGATGAACAATAAAAAGAAGAAAACAGGTGGACGAATACAAAATCAGTGTATTGATCTATACTGAGCATTAAGTGTACCGCAACTTACGCACCCTTCTCATCTTCAATTCCTCCACAGTCTGCATTGACAAAGACCAAAATCAATGTACAGTAGCACAGTATGTACATTATACTAGAGCCTGCTATTTATGTGATGGTGCAGTGTTAGTGATGGGACTCTATATACCTGTAGGAACTTGCTCCTGAATCTGAGGACATCAAATCCGTCCAGGTCCAGAGAATTCTCTGTCCTCCCTCCGCTGCCTACACTGTAACCTCCTGCAACCACACATACAGTACAGTACAGTAAGCTTAGCATGCACTGTCTCATTTCATGCACATTCATGCGACAACAAAATTAAATAATCAATTGAGTGGCTAAACTCTCTATAAACAGTATTGCCAATGAGAAGGTTAGCTACCTGACTCAAAGCCAGTATATAGCTAGCTGCTCACTGCACACTGCAACTATATACAGGTTAATACTCGTGTATACCTGAGTGTTTGGTCTTGGCTGTTGATTTTCTGATGGTAGTTGTAGTGGTAACTCCAGCCCTAACAGATCTAACACTGCTCCCACCACAAGTAGAGTGGGCAGAGTTGCTGCTGCTGTGATGAGAGTAGGCTGGCGACACACTCCCCACAACTGATCCTCCCGTACTGGTTCCCGTCCCATCAACGCCAGTTAGGAGAGGAGGAAGAGGAGCGTGGTCTACTGTAGCTCCTGGCCTAGATTCAATCTCTGTCACACGACAGTCACACGAGAAATAGAGACTCACATGACAGGTAGATACATTTATAATGTTATCCCCATGACTTATGTAGACAAACACTAATATAGAATTGCATTGTTAGATGGCCTATATACCTGCAATGGCTGCACCGTTTTTATCAGGGCATGGTTCCTCGGGTATTGTTGAAGTATGACTGGGGGGAGAAAAATGAAGTGTTTGTGGGTCGCTTTAGCCATGTATATACAAAGAGAAGACAGAAGAGATAGCTATGTGAAATCATCACTCAGTTGCTCACCTGGTCAGGTGATCAGTTTCCATTACAGCTCTTTCTGCTGTTGAAACGTCGCGGACATTGACCCACTGCAGGAGGAGCAGCTGGAAAACCTTTCAGCATTCAAATTTCCCGCCTAGTTCCCGCGATGCTAGGTCAAAGGTCGTCACCATGGATTTTGTTTGTTTATCACGTGTGCGCGTGAGCCCCGCCTTCGAAAACTAACGCAAATCTTCAGCAATCTTTCAGCTTCTCGTAATCCGTATGGCCCAGATGGAGGTGCTACAGAACGGGATGTCTTCAGAGCCTGTGGAGTTCACTCCATGCTCCATTTGCGGGCGAACATTCAATCCCGAAGTCCTAGTGAGTTACATAACGTTGACCCTTTTTCGCTAGCCCCACAGTCAATGCAGATAGCCGATAGCAGCATAGTGTTTTCTAGCCTTGATACGACTGGTACACAACTTGCAAACCTTTGTGAATGGTTTAGGCCACCTGCACAACAAGAAAATCATTGAAACTCTGCTGCAAGGTTTAGCTATGTGTTGTGTGCAAGCAAGCAAGGTTTAGCTGTACGCTTTGTGCTGTGTGTGCAGACTCGCCACGAGCGCGTGTGCTCCAAGAGCCAGAAGCTGGCCCACAAGAGGCCAGTTTTCGATGCGTCCAAGAAGAGAATTGAAGGAACGGATCTCCAGTCATTCCTAGCCAGCAGGCCCTACCTCAACACCAAGAAACCCTCTACTGCAGAAATTGTGAGTGAACTGAGTGCGTTATGTACTATCCTTTGGCGTGCAGTAGACAACCACATGCAGCTTTTCCTGGCAATTATGAAGCATTCTGCAAGTTGATATTACGCCAACTTTTTTTACCATTGAAATTTGCATGCAGAAAGCAGCAGAGAAAAAGAAGAACTGGAGACGGAAACATGAGGATTTTATAAACGCTCTTCGCTCTGCCAAAGAGTACACTGAAGCCGAGGCGACTGGTATGCTATGCAGAGTAAATGAAATATGTACACGTGATCTAATTACTTTCACCACATTTGTACTGCTGGGCATTGGATATTTATTTCTTAGGGTTATTTTCGTTCAAGAAGTTTCTTTGCATATGCTCTCGCATGTATGCACATTCCCCCGGCCATACCACACAAAATAATTGTCTTTCAGGTGGTATACAAATTTTTGCCCCGGGTGTATATAGCTACGTCCTGGGTGTGTGTAGGATGCTGTATGTCATGTTACTGCAGGTAAGACTATCCCTCCACCAAGGCCATCAGAACCCAATCCTGACTACGTCCAGTGTCCTCACTGCGAGCGAAGGTTTGAGGAGTATGCTGCAGAGAGGCATATCCCCTTCTGCAAGGAGAAACACGCTCGCATCGAGAGGAAGGCTCAGGACAAGGCCATGGATAAACTCAATAAGAGAATACAGGTATACTATATAGTATCTGTTTAGCGGGTCCCATATTTGAGGGGTTGGTTGCAAAAACGTGGTCTTAGGTAAAGGACCTCATTTCGGTGCATCCTAGAGAGGTGTTCCACTGTATATAGTCCCCTGCATTGTGCTTGTCAGTGGCAAAGCCTTTTGTGGGCCGAACAGTTCTATTGCCCCTCATCTGCAGAGTGTGCTGATTACTGGGAATCAACACTACTAGCATACGTTATGAAACACCCTCTAGAAAAGGTGTACTCACATGTGCAGCTATCGACCTTGGCTCTTCATTTCATGCAGTACAAGCCACCCAAACTGAAGAAGAAGAGCAGCGATCAGGACGCAACACCGTCGAAAAAGTCAGTGCATCCTCCAGGATACCACCTCGTGCCCAGGAAATCCAACTTTAGCGGGACTTACACTCTCGACGACGAAAACAGCCCCGAGAGGCAGAGGAGCTACCAGTCTCCATATGGAGGAGCTGGAGGGAGGAATGGTGGTGGCCACGTGGTGAGAGCACAGGTCCCAAAGTCATTCTCTCAGAGAATGACGACCTCGTCACACACTTCAGCTACGCCTGCCAGAGACCTCCCAGGTATACACAGGATGAGTCAAAAACTCTACTAAACCTTCCTTACCATTCCGTGTATAACTGTATAACTGTACCTTATCAGACAATAGTGCCAAGTTCTGAAGTTACAAATGAGCATATTTTTTACTGAAATATAACAGTTTGTGCCTACACACAGTAGGTTCTTTTTAAAGATCAGTTCAGCACACTATGGTACTAATGTCCAGGGAGTTCATCAGATCCCTGGATGAGGAGACATGAGAGTGTGGGGGCAGGAGAGGGAGAGAATGGAGGATTTGCTTCATGTGACGAGAAACAGCAGATAAGGAGACGGAGATCGCAGCTCAAGACGCCGCAGTCAGTGGTTGCTGGTTTCCCCGGCGGCCATCAGGGGAGAGGGTTTGGTGGGGGAAGGGAGGGAGGGAAGGTTGGTCTGGCCAGGCAGATCAGGGGAGTCAGTGACGGCAATGGAGGACAGCATTCTTCCTCCTCGTTCGGTGGAGAGGGAGGAGACCCCATGAGACTGGGCCCAGTCAAACCAAAAGGAAAATCAAGGTTTGTACGTCTCGCGATACATCATGTTTTCCAGTAATGTGCTCCAGCAACTATCAGAACGGCATTTAAGCAAGCATTAATGCACAATGAAAAGTAGTGCAGTATATTGGACGTTGCTAATATTGCACAGTATCTAAATGCACCTGAAATCCCCTTTTCCTTTAAAAAAAAACTGCAAACGCATACACACCAATAACTCAAGACTGTAGTGCATAATTACAAAACTATCACTAACAAAGTTTCTAATTCTCTGGCTACAGTCATGTATTCTGCAATATAATATTGTCTCAAAATGTTTCTTAGTATAGTGTTTCTGCATGCAGAGCTCTGAGAGTGAGAGCTGCAGCAGACTCTCCTCCGCCTCACGAAGACACGAGATTTGACTTCGCCGATGGCGGCAGGGGTGGCGGCTCGAATGGAGAGGGCATGAGGACCGGCAGTGGCTCTAGCCTTGGTGGCGGGAGTAGAAAGGGTGTGCCCCTCAATCAACACGGGATGACAATGAGCAAGTTTTGCTATGAGTGTGGTGCCGGGTACCCTGTACCCCAGGCCAAGTACTGCTGTGAATGTGGGACTAAGAGGATTTAGGACAGTGTCTCTCACAAACAAAAAAATATGAAATTTCAGCGTGTTCTAATTTTGCGTAACATGTTTGCAACGCGCATGCGCATATTCTAATGGTAGCACACCATTCTAATAGAAGCGCACCATGCCGAAGACGAAGAGAAAGAAAAGGGTCACAGCGGGGAGGAAAGTTGAAATCGAGGCTCCAGACAAGGCAGAGAGCAGTTCGAAAGAGCAGAAAGCTACCACGTCTACTATAACTCCTGCAGACCATGTCGCAACGTACGATTTGTCCAAGGAAGCCCAAGCTTTGGTGTCCAGCGTCAGCCAAGACAGCCATGCGATGACACTTGCACACGAATTCCGAGACCTCTGCAGCCGGCACGCCAATCCTTCCAACGCCGCCGCCATGAGGCAGTACATGCGGAACAAATTCGCCTTTTTCGGGCTGAAGGCCCCGGAGAGACGTCAGCTGCAGAAGAAATTCACCTCGGCGCACAGAGACGAGATAGTTAGCCGACCTTTCTTGCTTCGTTTCGCAATGTCACTCTGGGAGCAGGAAGAAAGGGAGTGCCAGCTGTACGGAGTGGATCTGATGTCGGAATTCCGCAGGGAGGCACTGGGAGAAACTGATGCGGACTTTGCAGAGGCTGTGGCGTGTGCTGAGGTTCTGATCACGACCAAGAGTTGGTGGGACACTGTGGACATGCTGGCGTCACACAGTGAGATAACAATCCTAACCATACGCCTTCGAATTAGTTTGACTTCTGCATGCCACCTGGTGCGTAATTTAGGGTAACCCATTAAGCTAGAAATACTGGATTTGAGCACCTGTTTGCATATCTGCAGCAGTTTTCTCCATAATTATGCAAAATTATGCCTCGTGCAGTGCAGAATGAACATGTGTAATCCTCTCTCATTTAGGAATCATGCATATGCCCCTGATTCTTTGGTTGTAATGCCATTCTCTAACTGCAGTGGTGGGCTACATGGTGAGTCAGAGAAAAGAAAAGGGAGTAGCTCTTATGGAACAGTGGATCGCCAGCCCATGTCTGTGGCTCAGAAGAACTGCATTGCTTCACCAGGTACATATCCCTCTGTCTGTGTCTGTCTTACTGCAGTTCGGCCTAGAGTTTGTGCCTATTTTAAGCATTCTTCAGTACTTGTGTGGTGGGAGTGATTAGGCATTCAGTTCAGTGGGGCCAAGCCAATGGGCATATTATTAATATTCTCCTTGTGCCCCTAGAACGAAACCTGACCACTACACCCATAAGGGTCTTAGGTGTAGCTCACTTGTTGCTCAGCATTACACCTTCTCTCTGACCAGCTGAACTACAAAGCAGAGACAGACGTGAAGGTACTGTTCAAGTTCTGCCTCGCTGTGGCCGGCGAAGAAGAGTTCTTTATTCGCAAGGCCATTGGCTGGGCTCTGAGGCAGTACTCCTGGACCGACAGCAATGCAGTGAGGCAGTTTGTGGAGACTAACAGAGACTCCCTCTCAAAACTGTCTGTCAGAGAGGCCTCGAAACACCTCTGACTCCTCACCAGCACTCTTTCAAAGCACAAGTCAAGATCACCCATCTAATAATGTAATCTCTATCACCCCACACAAATTTGTGAATACAAGAATGAATGCAAGCGGTTTTAAGCTTTGAACCGCTTTTCGTACTGGCACAGTATGGTAATCAGAAGTCGAGATCCCCCACCCAATTTATGTTCATATATAGCCTCCCACACATTTTTAGGTACTAGAATGAATTTGCGAGCAAACACAATTCAAGTCATATACAGCACAACCGTTGAAACAACAGCTCAATGTGATGCAGAGTGCGTGCAGATTTTCAAGTTGCCGAGTCATGGGTAATAGGAGGGTTCCTTTCACTAGCCGTTAATTATGGGTTTGAGTGACGGTAACATCCACATAAGATGGCAGCTAAACTTCTATTTTTAGTCAAAAATATTGTACGGTTGTGTTACATCACACCTTGCTGAAAATGGTGCATCCAGTGAGGGTTGTGAGTTGCCACTTCACCCCACAAAACAACTCTACCAGACATATACCCTCTTTGCTTTACATGGTGTCCATAGAAATGTCAGCTTGTTCCTTGCCCTTTTCGAAATCCTCTGCCTTCCCTTCCTCGCTCTCTTCCCCCCTCCTCCTCTCCTTCGTCCTCTGGCGAGCCTTGTGGTGCTGAATGGGGTAGGACACGAGTTTGTCATGCTCTGAGAACTTGTCGTGGGCCCATCTTCCGTCGACCCCGGGATCGCGTTGTGGTAGTCTGTGGTCCCCTCTGGTATCTTCCAGTCTGGTACCAAGTCTGTGGACCACTGACCTGGAACACGATCAGGATTTTTGAACACAAAATAAATTTCATTGGGCTTTTGCTCATAATTTTATCCCCAAGTGTAGAATTTACATTGCAGGGAACATTAACAATTTGGTAATTTGGTAGAAACTTGGACAATAGATTTAGTTTAGGACCCTTAACACTTTGCTTAACCGCGTAATTTCTCCACATACGTGGAGCTCTATGTACACATGCACGCAATTTCCACGCCCTTCTGCATGTGTGCTATTTAAGTGGCGCGTGGCACACACTGTTCAACAGCAATTTTCGCAAAGAGCCTCCAATGAGTTCTGTGTCTCACCTGCGCTGCTGTCTTCCGTTACCCGTCTCCTGCTCCCCCTCCACCAACCCCTCCTGCCCCCACTCCTCTCCCTCCCCGGCCTCCTCTCGCTCCAGCTGCTCAAACATGTCGTGTCTCCAGACCCGCGGACTTCGCTGACGAAACCCCCTCTCCCTCTCCCTCTCCCCTCCTCTCCTCTGTCCCACTTCCTCCCGCTTCTCCCTCTCCCCCTCCCAGTCCCTTTGGTCCCTGCGATCGCGCCTGTAATTAAAGAAAGCATTACCATCATTATTAAGCAGCATAAACATACAGGGAACCCCTCTAATCTGGACGCTGCCGCCGCCATTAAAATGTTACTAGGAATGTGCACGCGCATATTTTGCCTCGCGCCTGCCAGCCAATGCGTAAACACTCCGACTGAGGCCACTCGTGCGCGCGCTCTACTGACTGCGCGCGAAGCCAGACTTCCTACAAATCTGCGCATGATGACACGTACGTACGCATATCGCGAGAATACAACCCGGAGTAGTTACGCTAACGCGCTAGGCAATTAAGCAGCATAAACATACAGGGAACCCCTCTAATCTGGACGCTAATGGGACAAAAGAAAAGGGTTAGCCGTCCTTTTTTCAGGGGCTAAACTGTATGGAAGAAACTGTTGTTGGGGGAAGAAAAGGTGTCGTTATTAGCGAGAGGGGTTACACTGCCATTGATTGTCCAGAGGGTGGATATGATGTAGGTGTTATACGTAGTATGGTGGCAAACCTGTATCTTTCGTCTCCTGTGCTATATCGTCGAGATGGTTGAGAGGTTTGAGCCAACTTTCGATCGTCATGCTAGAGAGTAAAGAGATGTAATATACTGAGTACAGTATGGTAGTGCTTGGCAAACACACAGTGCATTCTGTAGTGCAGTGGGATAGAAGAAACTGGCACTATTAGCATGTGCTACTATTATTTTTGGAACTAAAGTGCGGAAGAATGTACCAAACGTGTTTATATACACACAAGGTCGATGGATTATACACAGTTGTTCTTTACCTCGAAATACCAGCTTCCCTTGGGCACATCTCTGGGGTCAGTGAGTGAGTCCATAAGCCTCTTCTCTCTGAAGACTTGCTCCTCCCTCTCCATCTCTTCCCTCTCCTTGGCCACTCGCCGCCAACCTCCCCTCCCCCTCCTCCCCTCAAACCGTCTTCTCTGCTCACCCACCTCTCCCTCCATCCCCTCCTCTATTTCTCCCGTCACCCCCTGTCCTCCATCTTCCTTTTCTCCTCCCCCTCTCTCCCCCCTCCCCCCTTCTTCATCTCCTCTCCAGCCCCTCCCATCTCCCTCGCTCCTCCTCTCCCACCTTCTCCTCCCTCTCCTCCCTTCCATCCCCCCTCTCTGAAAAGACCTCCCGGCATTCGATCTCTTGAATCGCTCTGTTACGAAACGATCAGTTCGACGTGCAGAGTTCTCCTCCATCTCGCTGGATTCTGGATTCACATCCATTGCTCTCGAAGGGTGGACATCATTCTGCCACATCCGACGATCACCTTCATTTCTTCCTATCCTGGATACATTAGATTGTGTCTTTAGATAAATATTATGTGTGACCAATGCACATGCATTGTTATGCTTACAGAAAACTGTCATACTACCCATTAAAAATGCACACAGCCAACTCACAATTAACAATTACTACATGCGTTCAAAATGAAAAACCCGTTTTACGGAAAAGGCATAATTTATTGCGTACTTGTTCAAAAGAGCCCCCCCCCCACAATTGTTATCGTAGTTATGTTAATATAATTATACATACTTCTCAATTGACTTTGCAGAGACAAGGACTGAGTGCAGTCTGAATGGATTGTATGGTAACATAGAAAAGCAGTAGATATAATACCTCTCATTATGAGTGTGTCTGTCGACAGGCCTGTCACTGTTACGTCTCATTGGAGGATCCTGACTACCAGTGGTCCTCTCTCTCACGTTCTCCCTCTCTCTCCCCCGTCCTCTTCCTCTTCCTCTTCCTCCTCCTCCCCTGTCATGCTCTGAACGACGCCGCCTTAGTATGGGACTCCGAGACCTAGAGAGATACACAAAATCAAGAATGGTAGCACTGTCACCCATATTCAGAAGTAAGGAAGGCTGACCCATCAGTTTAAAACCACGCAGCAGTTTGATCTACTGGAAAACTGCCTAACAAGAACGCCTTGACCTGACACGTGTATGTGCGATTGAGGCAGGTGCGCAATAATTGGAGTAAGTCAGCACATACACGCGATCCGGTTACTCACTCTCTCCTTGGTCCAGGTGAGCGACTCCGACTCCTTCTGGGCATGCTTACGATGACGTACAGGCAGCGTGAAAGACGAAGAAACGACAGGCGGAGAGGTCCGAGGTTTTACAGTTTTTACATGCAGGCGTGAAAATTCGGAACCAAAAAGTTTGGAACAGGACCGCCTGGTGTGATGTAAGAGGGCGTGGCTCGGACACGGCCTGGGAGAGAGAGATGAGAGTACAGTAGTAGTGAAGTGGAAAGATAGCTATGTACGTTTTTGGTAGTGAGTAGTAGCAGAGTTAGCAGATTTCAAAGGGATCGTTGCGGGACAACCTAGTGTGCCCGCTCTTCTTGTCAGATGGGAAGCTGCTTTGGAAGTATGGGGAACTGTTTTCGATCGCACCGTATGAGCAGCAACATCGCCAGTACCAGAGAGCCTCTGTTGAGAGAGACGGAGAGGGACGCCGTTACCTCCTTGCTTCAGTACCTAGAGCAAGGTGGGGGTGAGGATTTGTAGTTGCGGAGCTTTTTTGATCAGGGGATGGGTTTAGAGGTATAGATACATGTATACCTTTTAGAGGCAGGATGGTGGAAGTTTCTGCGCGTTTGTAGACCACAACTGTTGCACATGCTCGTGAAAGGTTGCACTGCAGTATGGCATACAGTATAAGATGCTTTGTGTGTAGAACTGCTGTAGAACTGTGGTTGGTCTAAAGCAACCAGATGGAGGCATAATACCCAAATTGAACATCAGTCGATCATCTTTTTTCTTGCTGTCCGGTGTGTTTTAAAAGTGCGTGCATTCTGTCTCTGTACCTGCTAGAAATGTACAAACATGGAAGTTAGACTAGTGAGTTTTGTAAACTTTGTCGTCGGGGCTTGCTCACGCCCACACACGACACACATCTCTTTTGTCTATGTCTGTGTGACTACACTGTTTGGGTGTCTGCGTACACAGTAGTACCTGAATAGAACACCATATTTACTTGTTATGTATCCAAACGTAATAGTACGTCTGTAAATGCAGAGCATTTTGGTGAGTGGGAGTGAAAATATACGCGTAGTAGAGAGCTTAGTTCGAACACATGTGCAGTTTGTTAAACTATGTTAGCTCACTCTTACTCACCAATCATTATTGCCTAGTAATCTCAATGGTCCTTAGTCGTATACATTCTTTCAATAGTCACTACTGTCATCTTTTAACGTGTACAATACAAGGACTATGCTTCTTTTAACTGGGAATAACTTGCCCTAAATTGGTGCTACAGTTATTGCCATCGTTGCTCTGTGTAAACCCCCAACACCTTTTGTTTATGAGCAATGTTTTCCGCCAGTCAAATGATGGGGATTTGTGTGCGTTTTCGTTTTCTTTTAGCTGTTCAGTTGTAGTTGGACACATACCCGAGTTTTGGGAGGATAGATTTTGTGAAAACACTGTCGTCCCTTGTTATTATGTCTGCACAGTGTGATAGAGATAGGTGCAGCGAAGTTGAGTATGTTATTATTCCGTGCTCCAATTGTAGTCAAGGTATTAGGCATAGTTGGTCTGTCTCTTCTTCCATTCCCGTGCCTACAAAAAATGTGAAATCGTTGCACCCTTATTAGGGGGTGGTAGGGGGGAGTAGTAGTGGGACAGTGAAAAAGAGGCGAGATAAGGATTGGTAAAGTGAGATAGCGATAGGTGCAGTGAATTTAAGTATGCCACTATTCCATAGTCCAACTGTAGTGAAAGTATTAAGGATAGTTAGTTTGTCTCTTCTTACTCTCTTGTTCGTACAAGAAATGCAAAATCGTTGACACCCTCATTTGGGAGGACAGCGAAATTTGGGCAAGATAGGAATAGGTGCAGTGAGATAGAGTATGCCACTATTCCATAGTCCAACTGTAGTCAAAGTATTAAGGATAGTTAGTTTGTCTCTTCTTACTCTCCTGTTCGTATAAGAAATGAAAAATCGTTGACACCCTCATTTGGGAGGACGGCGAAATTTGGGCAAGATAGGAATCGGTGCAGTGAAATTAAGTATTTTACTATTCCATCTCCAACTGTAGTCAGGATAGTCGGTCTTGTCTCTTCTTCCACTAATGTATATATACCTACAAAAATTGGGGGCTGGGTGTTGGGTACTGGGACAGCAAAATTGAGTCAAAATTGTAGCTGAAATTGAAATTTTAAACTCTCCACAAGTTGTTGTACAGTACTCAGAACCTAATGTAAGAATTATGGAGAAATTTGACCATTTCAATCCCTCCTCAGATTCAAACAACCCACACAAGACAATCTCAGATGATAAGCTACGTGACCTCTGTACCCTGGCCTACTCTGATAATGTTGATCTCCAACGATCGGCTGCCCTGTGCTTCTCTGAACTGAGTGAGAAATGTAAGTCCTCCTCTCTCTCTCTCTTGCTCTCTTGTCAAATTCGATAAGGCAGGCAAGATATAGGGATACTGACAGTGAGAAAGATGAGGTGAACACTATGCATATGTGTGTAGGATGTGGAGACATTCATGACTGTGTACTCGTTACACTTTCACTAACATTTGTGTTTTCGCATTTTTGCAAGTTTACTTTAACATTGCACACGTGTGTAAAACCGACCACGTAAACCTGACCACGTAAACACAGACACAGGTACTGTACATAACACATAGCTAATTTGTAGTAAGAATAATGTAGCGCACTGTTTGCAAGCAAAATATGAGCCCTGTGCGCATTCATGTCAGCGGTAGGCATAATGTGACCGTGTTCATCAAAACCGGGCATATGTCGTGTAATAGTACGGGCCCATATGTACACGAAAGTCGAAAAGCCTAATGCCTGGTTTTGGCGTACACACAGTCACGTATGGTGTGGACAGGGACAGTCAAGTATTGGTTAAGCATTTCTTTGCTCGCCAATGGTGTCTTTAAAACTTCCACAGTGTAATAGCTCCTGTCTTAGACATCTCATATATACGTACGTATTTCTGCCATCCAAGCTCAATGTGCTGAGTTAACAATACATACAGTACTGTAGTGTTTGAACTGTTTTCCCATAGTGATGGAGCCCATCACAGAGGCGCAGTTGGAGCCACTAATTCACCTCCTGCTCTCCTCAGACATTGAGGTCCTGAAGGCATCCTCCCTGGCCATCAGTAACTTCGCTCTCCACGGACCACGTACGTTACGTACATATGTAGCCTGTGGGCGAATGTTAACTATTGTGTGTATGTGGTACGTTTGGAGGCTGTGAGTGAATGTTAACTACTGTGTGTTTGTGTGGTACGATAGAAGGCTGTAAGCGAATGTTAACTACTGTGTGTATGTGGTACGATAGAAGGCTGTGGGCGAATGTTAACTACTGTGTGTATGTGGTACGATAGAAGGCTGTGGGCGAATGTTAACTACTGTGTGTATGTGGTACGATAGAAGGCTGTAAGCGAATGTTAACTACTGTGTGTATGTGGTACGTTTGGAGGCTGTAAGCGAATGTTAACTACTGTGTGTATGTGGTACGATAGAAGGCTGTAAGCGAATGTTAACTACTGTGTGTATGTGGTACGTTTGGAGGCTGTGGGCGAATGTTAACTACTGTGTGTATGTGGTACGATAGAAGGCTGTAAGCGAATGTTAACTACTGTGTGTATGTGGTACGTTTGGAGGCTGTGGGCGAATGTTAACTTCTCTGCGTGGTATATACACGTTAGGTACTGTGTGTGGTACGTTAGCATGTGGGCCGGCGAATGTTAAAACATCTGGTACGTTTGGCTGTGAGGTGTGAAGTGGTTCAACCTTGGGTAAGTGTGTGTGCACTGATGTTTTCATAGCATCCAAAACCTATACAACATTCTTTGAGACCTCGTAATGTTGGGGCTGAGTATTTACACCTTTTGATTAGTGTGTGTGTGTTTTAATGGAAGGGGCGGCACACTAGGGCGGCAAAGGTGCACGTTTGTAGAATTTCAATATCTCTCTCTCCTCCTCTAGCCTCCAACAAGGAGACAATAGTCCAGGCCAAGGCCCTGCAGCCACTGATATCTCTACTGTCCAGTGACAGTGCCGAGGTTCAGTGTAATGCATGCGGCTGTATCACCACTCTCGCTACCACTGGTGAGTTTGTACATTTTTGGCGGGCGAAGTGAGCCTACTGAATTGCACGATTTGATGCACCAACAGTGCTGTCACCACACCATCAGTTCTACTAGTTCTCCATGCACATAATTGCACTTTCCTCCCTTTTATTCTCACCCCTTTACCCTCTTCCTCCCTCCATACCTTTATCCCCACTGCCCTCCCAATACTACATACCACCAGAAGCCAACAAGGTTGAGATAGTAGAGTATGGAGCAATACCACCTCTGTTGGCTCTGACTAGAGTCAATGACCCCAGAGTTCAGAGGAACACCACCGGGGCACTTCTCAACCTTACCCACATCGGTCAGTAGTGTAACACGTGTATTCTTCTATGTAGTATTAGTGGAAAGATGTTACCACACATGCTGTGCACCGGGACCCTGACTTAGAAGCAAGACGCTTCTCCATGGACTTTTGCACTTTAAACTGACTGCATTACTAACAGGCCACACCACCTTTGTATACGTATGACCAGGCACAACTGTATTTGTACGTGTAGCTGTATACAAAATTTCCTTACACTGTAGAGCCAATGAAGATGTATGCAGCCTTAAGTGACTGTGGGGTGAAAGTGCCCTAAACCAAACTACGTGCGTATACAGAATTATAATTCAAAAGAGTCCTCTGCTTCATCCCCCCCCACACACACACACACACACTATGGTGTCAACCGTAGAGAGTAACAGAGAGAAACTGGTCCAGGCAGGAGGGGTGACAGTGTTTGTCCATCTCCTGGACTCCAAGGACGCTGACGTACAGTTCTACTGTGCAGCAGCTCTCAGCAACCTCGCTGTACATGGTACTATAATACATCCATATAATACGAGACTAGTACAGTACGTAATCATTACTGCATACCTCACAAAAGTATGTGTTTTTCGTACTCCATTGTCTTTCCATTGTCTAGTCTAACTCCTAGCCCCGCCCACTTCTCATATTCCATTGTCTTTCCATTGTCTAGTCTAACTCCCCTGCCCCTTCTCATAGTCCATTGTATTTAGATTTATATCAAGTATGTAAGAACCGTTCATTGGCAAGTGAAGTGCATGAGCCTACATTAGTCCTCTGAATGTGTGGCTATCACGTACACTGTAATGTGCATAATACAATGATATGCAATTGTGTATCCCATGTGTGTGTGTGTGTGTGTGTGTGTATCCTGTGTGTGTGTGTGTTTGTGTTGCTAGTGCACTTACCTCTCATACGTACCTCTCACTGTCTATTTTACAGAGGCCCACAGGAGTGCAATAATGGCAGTCGGCAATGGGAGAGTGGTTGGAAGTCTTGTCACTCTCATGAGCTCTTCCGTTGATAAGGTTAATCTTCCTCTACCTATACATCATCATATCCTCTAATTAATACAATGTGCTCCTCACTTGATATATGTACGGTCGACCACTTGATATAGGAGAAGTACATTATTTGGACGCCGTGAGGATCTGCTTAAATAAGCAGAAATTGATGTCTAGTGTATTAGCGCCTAGTATTATAACCCCATACAAATTCTTATGCACTTCTGGACACATTATGTGTCCGTGGCTGGTTAAGTGTTAAAGGTAGTAGAGTATATATTGGTTTCATACATGCCAGTTTTTTTACAAATTGTTGTCACTGGGTTCATGGCTCAGTTTCACAAATTGTTGTCACTTGGTTCATGGCTCAGTTTTACAAATTTTTGTCACTTGGTTCATGGCTCAGTTTCACAAATTGTTGTCACTTGGTTCATGGCTCAGTTTCACAAATTGTTGTCACTTGGTTCATGGCTCAGTTTCACAAATTGTTGTCACTTGGTTCGTGTAAGCTCATGTAAACAGTTATGTAATTTGCGCTTCTAGGTGCATGTACGCTTGTCCTTTTGTTCAGTAGTATTAAATTACACCATTAGGTATGATTACACTGAAACATTGAGACATGTATGAAGCTAGGATTGTATTGGTGATTTAACCCTCTCCAAACTAAGACTCGGTCTGCTCCGCAATGATAGAGATGACCCTTTTGTGGTCTGCAGCAGTAATAGTCTTCTCCAGTTCCGTCTTTATCAGAGACTTCACCTGCTCCGTCGGTGCGTTCTTCACGTATCTCTCCCTGATTGCTTTGGCATTGTCCACGAGGTGTCGCGTTGCCATGGCCCTCAGCAGAACTGTAACCGGGTCCTTGAGCTGTACAAAGTTGTACCCCGAGTGTCGAACGAGGTCTTTGGTCCACACTTTCTTCCCGGACGTCCCGTAGAGTTGTACGTTGGCTAGAGAACTGGCGAGGATAAATGCAGCGGCCGCTTTCTTTGACGGGAGTAGGGAGCTAGTCTCGGTCTCGAGGAGCGAGAGATCGATGAAGTACTTTGCGAGGTGGTGGATGTTGGTGTCTGTCCGTGCGAGGCGAGAGTAGCGGCGCAGGAAGTGGAGTGGGTAGGGCTTGAGGATGCGAAAGTCCAGCTCGTGGAGGATGGTCTTCTCCATTTTGAGGACCTCTTCGCGGGTGTAGGTGTGGGCCGATATGTAGACCAGGTCGTAGACGGAGGGAGCGTAGATCTCTTCAACCTTTGAGGAGATGAGGAGAGATGCCAGACCCACCAGCTGGAGCATTGGCTTGGGAACTATCACAATCTGGGGAGAAAAGCATCATCTTTGTGTAGCACACTTAGTTGTAGCACACTTCCCTAGGCTCAGGGGACGTACAATATGGCTATGTTAAAAGACAAAATGTACATATACATGTGCGGTGCTCATAACTGTCTTCCTCGTAAAAAAAAACCTTGTCACTGTAAAGTTCAGAATCTTCATGAATACTGTATTAACCTAAGTACGTACTTAAAAGCATGTGCCTATAAAGCTGATTGCAAACCTTTAAGCATGCTTACTGTAAGACAGAGGATTTATAATATATACCTGTAGATATCTGTCCAGAATATCAACGGTGAGTATCATGGTCTCCTGCAGAAGGTGGTACTTGAAGCTAACCTGGGCCAACCAGTCCACCAGGACACGTCGATGGCTGCCTGTGATGTTGGTCTGGTGCTCCATGAAGTGGCACACACCAGGTAATGCCTCTGCTCCTCCAGCTGGCGATGGTACACGTACACCTCTGCGGCATACTCCCCACACATGCTCGGGTCTTCGGTGATATCGATGCTTGACTCCGGGACGAAGGGTACCAGTTCCAGGGACCTCGGTCGAGATGCTTCCCCGGGCTGCAGTGGTCCGTCTTTGGTCACTGCAATGGCACGGTTTGGTCCAGCATTGGTTCCCGCGGTGGCCTGGTTTGGTCCTGCAGTGGTCTGCTTTGGCATGGTTGGTTCAGCTCCAGTGGTAGGTCGAACGTTCTTCCTTGGTTTGGGGACAGGACGTACTGCACCTATAGAGAGAGAGACACATGATTTGAGCCAACGCAACAAGTGGAAGACATGATTTGAGCCAACGCAACAAGTGGAAGACATGATTTCAGCCAACGCAACAAGTGGAAGACATGATTTCAGCCAACGCAACAAGTGGAAGCTGTTGTGTGCCAAGTAGCCGTGAGTGCTTGCTACGTATGTATGTAGCACTATGAGCTGCCAGTGAAGTTTGAGCACATTTTGTTTACACACGCACCACTCACGTCAAGTAGATGCCTTTCTGAATACACACGTACATAATTTAACCTATTTTACATACCTTCTTAAGAGTGGGATCTTCTTAAGTATGGACATGCACCCAAGCTATATATTTTATGCACAGGGTAGTCTATAGTTTTAGGCCCTGGGTTTCCAGTGAATGCTCTAACGCACCCCCCTGTGTATATAACTGTACACGTGTACTTACCTGTAGCTACATTGCTGGTTGTGGTAGTTTTCCTTGAGTGAGTGTTGACGTAACGTCCATCTGTCTTCCTGATGTCCTCCACAGCTAGTCCGACCACTCGAAGTGGTCGACTGACAGCTACGATCCCGTATCTGCTCCAGCCTCTCGGGTCTTTTTCACCTTTGCAACCGCAGCGGTTTGTCTGGTAGTGTTAGTGGTCCGAGTGGTCACCGACGGTGGGTTAGTGGCACCGTTGGATTCGCTTGTTTCGGAGTTCTTTGGTTGGTTTTGGCACACTGTTGCGGTTGGCTGTGGTGCTCTCGTGGTACCGGCAGCGGAAACTCTGGTCCTGGTGGTTCTAGTTCCTCCCCTCCCACCTCTTTGTTGCTGCTGTTCATCTTCTTCTCTCCGTTGAGTCCCAGTTGCCTCTGGTCGATTTGAGTCTGGCTCTGCGTTAGTAGCACGAGTAGACGCAGTTCTCCTGGCACCAGCTCTAGCTTGTCTCTCTCCTCCTCCTCCATTTCTTCTGCTGCGGGGGGCAGGACCTGCCTGGTTCACAACTCCAACGAGCACTTGCCTTGTGGTGTTGGAACACGGCAGTGGTTTTACGACAGCTGAGGGTTTGTTCCGCAGGACGGTTGGAATGTTCTCTTGAACTGCAGCAGCAGTAGAAGTTGTAGCCATTTCTTTGTGAGTCAGAAGATTGTCTAGATTCGAAGAGAGATCACCGATTCACAATTTCTTAGATTTGATCAAAATTTACTCGAGTAGCATTCACTCGTAGAGAATCATGATAGTAGCTTAGCTGCCCTTGCTTTTATACCAGCCGGTCTGAGAACAGGTTTCAAACTGGTTTCACGAGCTACAAGTCAGAAGGTGTCACATGCGACTCTTGTTGTGGGCAGGCGTTTTTCGTTGCCGGGTTTATTGTCAGTTCATACAGATCTTTCTGTACTGTTTGTACAAGTGGTTGTGTACTTGGGGAAACTCACTGTGCAGTATGTATGTATGGCAGTCTAGAAGACTGGCTAGAGACAACCCATTACAATATATGTGAAAAGCATGTCTATAGCATAGTAGCCGTGTACATTATGTGCTACAATATAGATTGAAACAGTGCTATATTATGTGTGTACAATGGTATCTAGTTGTTGTCAACGTGGTGATGCCTACAACCCAACACACAGGTCCGTTGCCAGGGCTGTCTCGCCATCCGGAACCTAGCTTCTGACGGTATGTGGATGATAGATGTATAGTGTGCCCATCTGTTGTCTGAGCTCCAAAAGCCTACATGTTACATCACTAGACTTATTTGCATACCTCCTTACCTTCCTTGTTCTTTTTGTCCTTCATCTCCCTCTCTCTTCTTTTCCCTCTCTTCCCTCTCCCTTCTCTCCCTCTCCCTTCTCTCCATCTCCCTTCTCTCCATCTCCCTTCTCCCCCTCTCCCTTCTCTCCCTCTCCCTTCTCTCCCCCCCTCTCTCTCTCTCCTTCATTTCCTCCCTCTCTATCCCTCCAAACAGACATTAACCAGGACAGAATAGTTAGAAATGGAGGTCTAAGCGTACTCATCCCACTCCTCAGGTCAGCTGATATCCCATACACACCTCTGACTAGTGGTAATGTTGTGAGTGTTGGTATACTTTGTATTGACTGTTCTACATTCACATTGTCAGCGGTCCTCATCAGTAGTAGAAGTACAGAAATAAGGCACGTGTTGTTTTTTTGTATACTTCCACCGATGAGTATTGAAACGTTCGACAAATAAAAATATTCTCGGCTAGTGAATGTACAACAGTCAGTAGTGTGCAAAATCCTAGTAAAGTGACTATCCTGACAGAATTGTTAATGTATTCCTATACAATTGTTTGTTTTTATAACTGCATAGGTCAGCAGACGCTGAGACAGTCACAGCCGCAGTGGCGGCTCTCAGGAACCTCTCCATTCACAAAGGAAACGAGGTCTGACTCTGTATTATTACATTCACTTTCAGCCAGACCACCTGGGTTCATAGGTTTATCAGCATTTGACCATGAGTTGGTAGCGATGCATTCATAAACAGATTGCCTAATTTCCCTCTCTAATACGTAGTCAAGGGATGTATAGGTGATGAATTATGCTGAGACTGCAGTAGGTTTAATATAATCCCTCCCAGGGCAAGTCTTTTTTCCTTGGGAGTTGTTCTGGATGTAGCTCTATTGTTTGCATTTGCTTTACCCTGCAACCTCATTGCTGCTTTTCATTCAAGCATGCATAGTGCCAATACATATACACGATGTATGATAATTATACTGCAGCAACTAATAGTGGCCAGTGAAGCACTGCCAGAGCTAAAGAGACTGCTGTTGATGAGAGAGCAGTCGGAGGTACAGTGCCACACTGCCGGAACGTTCCGGAACCTCGCCGCTGAAGACCAGAGCCAGGTGAGAGTGTACATACCAGACAATGAGGCTGTTTTATGCACAGCACCTACCTAGAATACAGAGTGTCGTGGGTTTGAATGTCAGTGCAGCTCTTCTTAAAACAGAGCTGTCCTGGGTGTAGTTGACTGGTTTGCTTTGCCTTTGCCTTGCTACTACCTTGCTGTTGACACTAACTTGGCCTTTTTGCAGCTGGAAGAGGGAAAGATAACTAACTTTTCTGTGTCCCTGTTGTCTTTGGCCAGTGTGTTTTTACCAGCCTTCAGTTTTGTTTACTTAACTATGCAAGCGAAAGGCTCGGATATGTTTCCTTGTGCACTGCATACAGGCTATAGTAGACGAAGGATGCATTCCTGTACTGGCAGACCTACTACAAAACTATCAAGGTACACATTGCTCTATTATTCTGTCTGTGACAGGACGATTTAAACTGTTGTTACTTTCTAATAACTGTATACACATTATGTATGTAACCTAGGTGTACCAGAGGCTGTTTTAACAGAAGTCAGTGCTGCTCTAGCTGTACTTGCTGCCAATGGTAAGTGGCCAGCTACATACATCTACAGTGTGGAATACAGAGCTTCCAAGTGCACATAGCTAAATTTAAAAAAAGCTAAAGACCTAAAAAAAGCTAAAAGCTAAAAAAATAAACAATGATTCTTTGTGCAGCTCTGTGAGTATTATCTCTAAGTCAGTATTTCCATGAGTGATGTCATTATTACAGAGAGTGCGAGGAGACAGTTGATGTCGCTGTATGACGGTGAGTTCTATAAGACCCTCATAGAGTGGACCGAGAGCCAGTACTCTGAAGTGCAGTACAACTGTGCAGGCATCATTGGACACATCGCCATCAACAGTACGTACATACGTTGTCAATCTATGCTCTAATGTATTTATGCTTGGCTTCCAGTTTAAGGGCTCTTTGCGACTTACGTTAAACTGCAGCACATTTTTTGAAAGAGTAGATTATCTAATGCAGCCCAGTTGCACGTTAGGCAAAGAATTTTAATGAAAATTTTAATCACGCTTGACGTCATTGCTCCTGGCAGCCAGGAAAATGTATTGCAGTGAACGGAGAAATCACACCGCCTGTACAATAGCTGGCTAGAAAACTCAAATAAGGAGATGGTATGTATTTGGGAAAACACTGTTGTCCCTTGTTTTGAAAAGACGAGAGAGCAATAATGAGAGAGATGAAGATTGGTTATGTTACTATTCCATACTCCATCTTTAGTCAAAGCATTAAGGATAGTTGGTCTGTCTCTTCTTTTACTCATGTGCCTACAAATAATGGAATTTGAGTATGCCACTATTCCATAGTCCAACTGTAGTCAAAGTATTAAGGATAGTCAGTCTGTCTCTTCTTCCATTCCTGTGCCTACAAAAAATGCGAAATCGTAGGCATTTTTGGGGTATATGGTAAGAGTAAGAGGTATATGTACCCCAAATCCATGCTCACAAGATACTGTGTTACTTTTGCTCGAGTTACACTTTTCTTACTCAAAAGTTCTAGTTCTGTGTGCTTCCTGTCTGTCTCACCACTTTATGCCTTATCTTATCTTCCTCAGCCGAATACCACTCTAGACTACTGAGTGGGTCACCGTCAGTAATGAGTGTCATCCATCGCTTCATGGAGTCAGAGGAGTCCAGTTGTGTCCATATTGCTCTCTGGATCACCTCCCAGTTCTCTCAGGGAGGTCAGCACCAACTCCCTCAATTACCATGCCACTCTGTTCTATAGATTCACTCCATTTGATGCACACTTCCTTATAGTGTACATGTAATTGACTTGTTTGCTTTGCCTTGCCTTTCTACCTCGATACCTCGTGGTTGACAAATACATAGCTTTTGATTCTACATAAGTGATGGGAGTGACTAAAGAATATATAGCACAGGAAATATATTACCCCTGTTGCACTATGATTAGCCTTGTGAATGGCTTATACAGCAGTTGAGGGAACAGTCACTATAAAGCACGCAGAAATAGATTATTGCCCTCACGTATGGGACGTGGTCTCATTTGAGACATCCTGCCATATATTATTATACCCCTTCTATGTACATGTGCTGAAATATACCTCTTACATAATTGTAGCTGTCTAATGTGTCATTTGAGACACCCTGCCATATATATTCTACCCCTTCTATGTACATATGCTGTCTAATGTATTGCAGACATGGGGACGAGGTCTCAGTTGAGACAGCCTGCACTGCTGGACAGAGTGAAGCAGCTGCGATCATCTCAGAGAAACTCAGAGGACATCAGACAACTGGCAGAGTCCACTCTCGGTCATATCACGGTCAGTCACAGAACGGGCGAAATTACGGCAAGGTCTCTTTCTAAATAGCCTTATATCCTCACGCATGTAACAAACCAAGCATAGTACCCAGGCTCTTCATCTTCAGGGACAGGACTGAGGGAGAAGCATGATTTTCTAACTTTTTGGCTTTCTGAAGCTTATCTACTGCACTAACGTTTCATGTATTACGCCTTTGTGAGATCGCCCCACCCACAAAAGGTTAACGGGAATGTGGCAGTATATAAGGGCTAAATTTAGAATTGTTACTAAAACCGGAACTTAATTGTATTCTTTCACTGTGCCCCATTGTTTTGTTCTATTTTTAGTAACATTTCTAAATTTAGCCCTTATATACCAACACATTCCCCTTTAAGACAATATTGAACCTCAAACCTTGAGATCTCCCCCTGCTATACTACTAGAACGAATTCATCACATTTTTGGCGAGTGAAGCGAGCAGTTCAATTTTGCATATTTAATCAAAAAACATTACAGTAGGCAGTGCTTGTTGTGCCCGTCCCATATAGAGAAATCCTTAATTCACACAACTAGCTACAGTAGAGGCTCACTTAGCTTTCAAATCATTCCCGGCTGTTTTATATCTCCCACCAACTTTCCTACCTGCACAGGCTGGTCAGACTGAACCAAGCTCATGATATTTATAAAAGCCACCTAAACTCTGACACTCTGATTCATCACACGACTTGATCTCTAGAAATTCATCTTTTATGTCTCTTTAAAATTTTAGCTACAGGTATGAATATTTGTGTGGCTAAATTTTGTAGCCAATTCTGTGTGTTTAATAAGATTCTCCTGTTCAGTTGCTGAATTTTAACTTCATTTTTAACCCTCGGGCACGCATGCGCAGCAAAGGTTACAGCACTGAGGGTTTGCAATTCAGTGCTTTTCATTTCGTTAAGTGAGGGTAAAGTACTCAGATAGATACAACAATGAGGAATAGATACTTGTAATGTATAAAACTCATGGATAGGGAACAATAATCACATTCCGTGATCCTCGTGCAATGACAAGTTTCTCATTAACAACAGCCACAGACGGATCACTACTGCTTTTCCCATTCGGTGGTGTGCTCTTGACAAGCTCCCAAGAATCAGCTTCTGCATCATAGCGGTAGATGTGGCATTCGCAATCTATAGTTTCTTCATCAATACTTGCTTCAAGGTTGCTATCAGGACCACATTCTCCCTGTTGTGCATTTCGCTGCAGTCTGTAAGATCCATATGCATCAGAGAGTATTTCCCTCAAGTGCTCGTTGGGGATTGACTGGATGTGTTGGCACCCAACTGCAACAAGTTCATTATTGACTGACGATAAAGAGTAAAACAACAGACACCATAATATAAATAGTCTGCTTCTTCTTCTTCCCGGGGAATCCCTCCATATTGACGTGATTTAACAACCTCTGGTTTGAGATTCAAATAAACTGAGTGGTGTGGATGTTGCATTCTTTGCCAGAGTATAATTCTTTCTAATTTACTTTTAGCAACATCATCATTGCCTTCTTTTGAAATCTGTAACAGAGTATCGACAGAACAACGATAAAAGGAATAGCATGGATAAGGTCCGGCTAGATCTGCCTCATAATTCGGAATAGCACTAGCCAATCTCTCTACTGTAGCCTCGAAGCTCAGGATCATCGTGTTGGCTGTAATGTAAAGGTCTTCCCGCAGGATGCAGGCATGACAGCCATTTGTCACATGGTGCCTAAAATTCTTTGAGGTAGGTTTGATTTTCATCATGTAGAATACCAGCACTTCTTCTCTCCTCGACATTCAATATTTCTAATGGATTATCACAGTGCTTCAGTTGACGGACCTTCTTGTACTCTTCTTCTCATGTCTAAAGCCACCATATTCAATTAAAACAAACTTTTCATAACCAAACATTTGGATAAAATCTAACTCGCTTTTCTTTCATTTGTGGATATTTCTCTTGTCCCATGCCTTGCATTATGGGCTTTATCCATATCGTGTGTTCTTTTTCTTTCCCTTCCTTTCTCGTTGTTCTGCTATTTTTCAAGTGGGAAGTCACGAGACTTTATTCGTAGGCCTTAGAGATTCATCTTGATTTCACAAGGCCACCACTGCAACTATTTTTCATTTCCATTCTAGCAAATCCATACCCAAGTTTGAGGACATTCAATAGATCTCGGTCCAGTTCTGATTCTGTATCAAATCATAATAATGTCACCGTAGCAAAATATACAACCTTATTATATGTTGCTGCATAGCCAGATATTTCTGTAGGGCGAATGAACAGTGACTCTGCTATCACCTGGCTCATCGAGCAGAATTGCTTGATTGTACTACCATCTTGTTGATGTCGCTTTACAGTTCTCCTTCCTGCGCATTAGAAAAACAGATACATAAGATACATTACAATTAAACTTTTTTACTGACCTTTTATCAACCATTCACTAAGCTTTTCTGCCGTAGACTCTTTACTAACAGTCGGACTTTTTAGTGCATCATAGACAGTTTTCCAGTTGCAGCAATGCCCCACTTGTAACCACTGCCTTTATCATCTTTGTAAACATTTCATCATATATCATCTTTAGATTCGCTTTTAATGACATTCCAACTGGGAAGGTGGTATCTGAAAATACAAAACCGATGTTAATACCACTTTTCTCTGGCTTCCCACATTTGTTCCATGACAGTTAAAAAGATCACGAAATCAACCAAAAAAGCCCTTCAGCCTGTTGGGTATAAAACAGCAACTTAGGTCTAAAACTTTGCCCTTTTCCCACCCCCAAAAAAAAAATCTGAAATACTTAACCATTTGGGCTGGAAAGCTTCGGATCCCCTTTTTGGGGCAAAAAAAAACAACAAAAAACAAAAAAAAAACCCCCCCCCCCCCCCCCCCCCCCCCACCCCCAAACTTGCCCAAAGAAAAACCCAGTTGTAGTTTTTATACCATAAGCAAAAAATTCTTCCCTTTTGCTTGGAGGGCTTGACCCCCACCACATGCGCAGTCATTTTCTTAATTTTTTTTTAAAAAAAATCCTCCCTTCTTCCCTTT
>CASHTH010000246.1:0-15046 GCA_030341885.1 Geodia barretti
TTCGTCAACAAAGGCATGCTTTAAGTCATCTGAGCAACACAAAATTTACAGATATATCTACCATGCACCAAGTTCCTAGAAATTATCATACCCTTCAAATTGTCTTCCTCATGTTCACTCTCACTAACAGTGTCCTCAATCTATATAATGGGCACCAAATCTCATTTTTGGCAAGGTATCATCAATACAATTCACAATCTCACCCTCCATGGTCATAATTTCTTCAACTTCTTCTTCAATTTCGTCAGAGGAGTAAAAGGGTTGCCATCTACGGAGACTGTGTAAAGCAGCTACGATCCTGCATAAGTATATAAGAATCTGCAATGTTTATGAACAAAAAACAAGCCACCTTCTGTGAATAGTATTTTGCTGACATTGCAGAAAATAATGAAGCGAAACTCCTGCACACAAAGCAAACGTATTGCATACATCCACCTTTAAACAAACCCTCAGCTGATGAACTGAGAAAGTAGATCGGACAGGACAAACTTCCCATGCTTCAGTCTCAAGGAATATCTTTAGTTCCTCAAGTCTTGCCCTGTGAAGAGGATACAAAAGTTTAGGTAGAGTTAAACCGGGGCACTCTACATTGTTTACCTGTGGTAATTCTTGAAGTAATTCAGACTCTGCTGTCTCATAGAATCTTGAAGGCTGCTGGATCCCTCACCACAAAACTCCATACCAATCGATATCAACCTAAACAACACAAAAACATCGAAAAAAATCTGTTAGGCACGAGAACCTTATATACGTACACAAACAGGGACCTATAGCTTAGTTTACCAGAGTCCACATGAGAGCAGCCCAAGTAGTCTATGTAAACTAAGTCAGAGAGTGTAGTATTCAGTAGAACCTGTGAAGCCTTTTGTGTAACTGGCTTACATGATGGAACAGCGCATGTCGGTGAGGCGAGTAATCATGCTCAACACACTTTAAGGGTGAGGGCTGGGAGCTTGGAATGCTAGCAAGCATGCACTAGCGCAGAGAAGTCAATGGCGGTTAGAACAACGCCATGAAATATCAGCAGCACCTAAGCAGCTACCTTGAGGGTAAGCCTGGCCGCTTATTATCCGAGACAGGTACCAAAATTCACTATAATTCACGAGCATTTTAGCCATGCTATTGACTAAAATATCGATGCCCACGCAATTTGGGAGAATGCCCCCAACATTTAATTGTAGCACTTTACTGGCAAATATTAATGCTTGCCCAACAAATACCGCTAGCTGAGACAACCAAAGGACAGAATTCGTAATGGTATACAGTAAAACTAACTATAAACAGAACAAAATATTCTTCAACAACTTGCTAATTGAAATTGCTATGCGATTTACGTGATGGGTTACCTCCTCTGGCAATACACTGGTTGAGTGCAGTGTATTTGACATTTTACACAAATTAGTGTGATCTGATTGCTCAGATGGTGGTTTGACAGTTGAATACAACTTCGCCCTATACAGCCGTTTCGTTTCGTCACTGATGTTCGTAATGTGCTGCGCTGTTCACAAAATTGACGGTACGATAGCCTACAAAATGGAACGAAATGAAGGTCTAGTGCCATAATGTGAACAAGGCTTATTAAACCGTGCTTGAATCCCTATTGCCAGGTCTCCTAATAATGTGTGACATCGACATTGTGGTGAAATGAAATCAGCTCGCAAGGTTCAGCTTCACTTGTAAGTTTGTGCTGCATGAATTGTGTGCCATGCAGAAGTATAGGCCTCGTAAGTGTTTTTACAGATCAGCGAATCGTCCTCTTCGTGGCCATCGATGAACATTCCCACTACTTCGTTTCGTGTTGACTAGCGTGTTCGAGGTGTCCGAAGAGGCTGAAAAACGACGAGAAAGGTCAGATGGTAAGGCTGTGTTCAGTCATTTTCAGCCGTAAATCCTGGCTTTAGGCTGAAAACAGCATGATTGCTCAACCCCTTTACATTTTTGTAGCAGCACCAACATTCTGGCGCCGTCCACTGAATGCTGGCAAAAGTTACTGGACATTCCCTTCCCCTGCGCTCGCAAGAGTGTACAAAGTTTCAGTTCCTCATGGAAAAAAGAGCCTAACGGATACTCTGAGGGTCCTTTATTCAGTGGCAATTATTGTCACGTGCAGTCTATTAATTTGATAAGCATAGATTTGTGATAGGTGTCTCATGTGCACAGCATAATTTCCGAAATATGGCCCTAAAGCACAAAATCCAGTGGAAGCATAGCTAATCCATATCTGTGTTTTATTGCTCCAGCACCTACCCTCTAGTAAGAGAAACAAGGTGCATTATTATACTATGATTTTGCCTTATATCTTTCAGAAAACGTCTGTAATAATTGAGGTGTATACAAAAAATCAGAAACCTCTTTTTGATTTAACTACTGAGTAACCTGTTCACAATATCCAGCACTCTGATGAAGTCATCATATTTAAAGTGTGACATATCAAGAGCCAGGATGTATGGTCGTACCTTTTGCTGTACATCCTAAGAGAAAACACACAGATGAAAGTGCAAATCATCGGCGTACTAGAAACACACGCATACATGTATGCACCCCCATTATGCGCAGATCAGAACTGGTAATTGATGGGTTGGGCTACACTATCGTGGCCTCTCGCAAGCTTTCTGGAGTTTTACACGGGCTTGCTACATTTTAGACAGCATTATAGGCATCGCAACACTCGATACTCGCTCTCTGTTGTATCCTTTTATGCCTAAAGGGTACGCAAACATGTGGGATGCGGTCGAGGTAAGCAACTGGTAATTTGCAATTGGCTTGTTCACTTGGTTTTAACACAAAAACGCAGTAAATCGCCGTATTTAAAATCAAGCCAGTGTAACATTAGTTTTGCCTTTTGGCAGGCTTGTTGTGTGTGGTGGCAAAAAAGACAGAAACACACACACAATTATGAACCAAGTACTGTAACCCAGAACAGTGTAGCGCTTAGCGTGTCTCATAGCAACAATTAATAGCTGTAATTGTTGAATGGCGTATCACAGCTTCTGCAAAAACTCTCTAATGAAGCAACTTACCCAGCCAAAGGCAAACAAAAAAGCTACAGCTATATTGCGATAATCGGTGAGTGTGTACACATACGTATTGACGACTGTCTCGATTAGATGACAGACTTCTTTATTTGCCAGATCAACAAACTCAGTTACGAAATAAAACCCAGTTGTTTATTCGACCCTACCATGTATATCAATTAAACATACCCTCCACACTCTAAGCAGGCCATTTTCCAACTTGGTTCTAACGTAACTTCGATCAAAGGTCCAATCCACACTTTCACTTTGTGTCTCTAAACCACCCTGGTTGTGCCACTCCTTGACTTCTTTGTAGCAAAACATAATTCTCCAAAATACCTACAAAGTAAAAAGTAATTGTATGATAGATAAATAAGTAATAGATAATACTAAGTAGATAGCGAACAATGCAAAACTATATCATCACACAACAATATGAAATGCAAAAACCAATATGAAATGAACATGGAATGTCGGCAAATGTTCATGTAAGCTCAAGAATTGTAAGAAAAATGGCGTGTATTCTTTTGGAATTACCATTCACACTGCCAGGTTTTTCTCGTACATGTCAGTAGGAGAAATGCTTAACAATTGAGGAAATTAGGAACAAATAAATATATTATAGTTACAGTATTCCTGCGTTTTGATCTATGATAATAAAGCTTACACAGTGTGTAGATATGGCAAGGTACAAAAGCAACAAATTTAGTTTTTGCCTGGGGTTTTCGTTGCGACTCGATTTGGTATGTGGGAAAAAGATTACTTACAACTGTGGCAAGAACTCTCGACCAAACACCTAAGTAATACAAGGGTCAGGCAGGCTAGGTTAGGCAGTATTTAGCAAAATAGGGGGTGTGCTGATAACATCAATACATCTGTATGTGCTTGTGCAGGGTAGAGTTATGCAGTATAATGGTCAGGGGTTGAAGTTGTGGGAGCTTTATGTGAAAGGGAAGATGCGGAGGCTATTATAACTGAGTAGTCCGTGATACACAGGTCAAACAGGGCGTAGCGCAGGCTAAGGAATGTCGTTTTTTTACAAATTTTGTCCATTCGTAGACAGGCTTTCAAACAACTGGGAACTACATGAGAGTGGAAGTATTGTTGGGTTTTTACTTGGGAACAGTTATGTAGGTTGGGACTGGATAAGCTCAGGACAATGCAATAGGTGTCACCGGAAAATTTGCAGAAGCTCATTATGTGGTGCATGAGATTGCAGGCTAATGTAAAAGTGCTGTGCTGTTTTACTTAAAAGGGAGTCTGTTGAGGTGACTTGGACCAGACATTCTTGAAAAATCGACGACTGTTACTAAGGCATATACATGCTTAGTTTGACAATAGGGATCCAACTGAAGACAGAAGTTGGATCTGATTGAAACTGAAAGTGAAATGTGAAAATTACAAATGTATGGGCATAATGCAGGATAACCTGTGTCAGCCGTATGTACTAAAGACTGTACTTAAAGACATTCTCAGCCATTACTACATAGTACTTGCACGCAGAATGTCTGCTCGGTTATTATGCATCATTTGCCATGCAAGCAGGAAAGAGCGTTATTGTTGACCAAAAGAGAACGTAATGAGTCATCTGAATGCGGAATTTTCTACCCTTGTTTGTATACATGTGACGTGAGCTGCGCATACCGTAATGGTTCTAAGTGATCCTAAACACATGCAAAATTGACTTTCTTTCTCGCCCAAAAATCCGCGACATTTGTTAATATGCAACATTGCACTCTAAAGCAAACATACCTGACACACTTCCATTAGGCAGGGAATGAAATATTCGGCCTTAACAAGCTGTAAACACAAAAACCAATTAAAGCAGATTCATAACAAATACGTACCATGCACCTACTTTACAAAGGCTTGCATAGGGTGCCTTTAGATTGTGATCATCCGTTGTATCTTCTCCACTTTTCTAAGAAAATACACAACAAGAACTAACAAAAACAAGTACGTAGCTAACACTTTGAGATTAAGTACCCAAACCTGCGAATTTCACAAAAGGAGGAATAAAGGGATGGTATAAGTATAGGTTTGTTCAGCGCGAGTAGAGCAACTTGCCATGATTAAACTTTATTTGGTACATTGCATCTGCAGCAATCACAGTACAATGGACATGCCACTCTTAAAAAAGAACAAATGTAGTTTAAACCCTTTCCACGCTACTAATATACAAGCAGAAACCATGTACAAAGTATTAACACCTAATATTAAAACCTCTATATAAAATCTTGCTACTTATGGAGACAATGGACACATTATGTGTCCTTGGCTGGTGAAGTGTTAATACCAGTAATACGTAAAACCCCTAGTGCGCATGTCCTTGGGGGCGCATGCGCAGTGGCACAGCATGTGCAAAGCTGAGGAAGACAGCAGCTCCAAGTAAGTCGGTAGGATCTTCCAGCAGCACGCAGCATTCAGACCCAGCACTGAATGAAATCCAAGCCTTCATGCGTCGACAGTCCTCTCCCAGTGGTTACGCAAGCGTCCCGTACACGGAGATTAAACCGGAAGCTTCAACGTGGTGCATTCAATTAAGGGTGATCCGACTTTGCTCGGGCTCGTCTTTGAGAACTGGGTGACGTCAGGCGAACATCTTTGCAGCGGTTCAGCAGACCTATACATCCGAGCTCGCCGTGACCCATCCTCCGGCAAGGGGAAAAAATTGGCGAGGCACCCAGCCGTGAAGAGAGGGGTGCCAACTGGGTACAACAAAAACCAATCAAGGGGGTTGCATTCCGTGCCCTGGTAGCAAAGGCATCCCGCCGCTCATCTACTAGCTAAAAAGCTGGCACGACTACCCGAGATACGTACTTACCTGTTGTCGGAAATATCATTTTTAGTATAGTACAGGAGCGTGTGGTTGAATCGACGCACAAGCAGTGCAGGAGAGTATGGTGAATGAATGCATGTGCGGGTGCGTTTTGACTGCGCGTGATTGCGTCCGCATAACACGCACGTGTGTGCCTGCGTCTGTATAATTGAACGTCTGAACGCGTTCATACAAAGAGAAGATTTGAATGCAAACGCACTTTGTGCTCAGGATATACGTACTATAACACTCACATGAATATGTGAATAAACTCCCACACTATGATTAAAATTCATCCAGTCTCCTACCGAAGTTACGAACACGAAAATTTTCACCACTCCTATTATCAAGGATTATCCAAAAATGCGTGTACCTTGACATAGTCAGCAACAACAGCATATGCTTGATCATGGATGGTTGTAGTAAACCTCATCATAAGTGTATCCACAGCGGTCTGTGAAAGTATGAGGTGAGGAAAATCCTTAGAGTTCGAACATATATGAGCACTGAAACATATTCTGCAGTCAGTTTGGCAGAAACAATCTGACTTTTAGAATGCTTTCAACATAAAAGAACTCTTATTAAGATGATCTTTTAAGTGTCTGTCCATGGTCTCTGCCGCACCCGGTAACACGGTAAGCTGAGAACGCTAACTTGGGTCTGCCCATTCCCAAAAACAGACAGGCTGATAATGAGCCTAAACCAGAGATTTTACTATGTAGTCGACAAACCGATGCTTTATGCATGCTGTAGCTTGTTAATTTTTGTCAAAAAGAACGAAGCTGTCCTTTCATATTCCGATCAGCTACTCTCACGGCATATCTCTTGAATGCAGTCTTTTCAGGAATATCGCTTTTATTTTTCAGGTTCACGTAGTTCTGAAGCTGTTGGTATCACTCATGGGCCGCCATGTAGCCTGTAGTGCGAGATAGACCACCTTCACTGCGCATGCGCGCCGATGGTTAATAATATGTCATGCTGAGGGTATCACTCATGGGCCGCCACGTAGCCTGTAGTGCGAGATAGACCACCTTCACTGCACATGCACGCCGAGGGTTAATAATATGTCAGGACCTGCACCTCGAAAATACAAGCTACTGACTAACGAACACAGTTATAGAACCAAAATATAGAGGGCCAACAAGCCCGAAACAGCTGTCCAGAACTCCGCATCTTTTTTCTCTTGGCATCACATGGTGTATTTGTTCATGATAGGGCTGCTATTAGCACGCTAAAATGTTTGTAAACCATGCTTTATCTATCCCATCTCACATAGATTGTGTGTGCGTGTTTTGTTGGCTTAGCCACTTCAGATTATAAAACACAGACCCTCTCACTTTTCTTACCTCTTGTCCATCCCGTGTTGTAATGCAATAATAATTGGCGAGCGAAGCAAGCCTACCTACGTAGTAATTTGAAATTTCTATATGTTCACTTTTAACAATGAAACTTTGAGCACTGAGTTAAGCTACAAGTTTGTAAACAAAAACAAATGGCCTCAGGTAACTCGTTAATAGTGTTGCTAATACACCCTGCGATCACACATATCATGATTAACCATGGTAACATATTATATTAGCCATGGCAAGGGAAGTATTAGTAATGAATATCATTCTATAAAAACTGTGCTGAGCCCAATGAACCACTTTGAACTACATAAAAACGGCTAGTTCCATACATACGTACATCATGGCAGGCCAGTGCACGAAGTGCAGCGAGTGAATCGCACCCAGAGCTTGAAGCACAGTCAGTGCCACAACTGCTGCTACATGTGAAAAATGCTACGGGAACGCTATTCTCGCGTATGCTCGAGATTAGAAAGTTCATGGCAGACTGCCGCAGCCAACCACAAGCAAGCTACAGTAGTATATAGCGTGCAGGAGGCCCTTCGTTGTGCCAAGGTACACAGAGCGAGCAGGATCAGGTCGTGGTAAGCCCAGTGCGATTGTACATAGTGACTTCTTAGCTTGTTTTCACAGCTTACCTCTCAAACGCAGTCGTTTCAGGAAATCGTCTGTTATTTTTAAGGCTCGCATAGTTCCTAAGTTGTTGGTATCCCACATCCGCACTGCAGTCCCAGAATAAGTGTCAAAAAACAGACGGACAGGCTGACCAAGTACTCTAACCTTCGCTTCACATTCACGGAGATGGTTAAATGGAAAAGCGAGCCTACTGAATACCATTCTACACTATGATAATGCGCATGCACCTGTTCAAAGGTTGCATGAGAACTTAGTCTCGTGCCCAGACCCTCACGTGCTCCCGTGTGAAAGACTGTCTGGTATATATACGTATACAGCCTCTGATTTCTTGGTTATGCTGAATCAGCATGTATACGCAAATTGCATAATTCAACCTGTCAGTCATGTGATTACCCGGTCAAGCACTACCATTCTGTTGCACTGCGCATGTGTCTTCTCTGAGAGCAGGTATGAACACAGAATGGATGCCTAGGTATGCACCATCAAAAATCTGGGGCAGGGATAAAACCCAGGACCTTTCATTCACTACCATTATAACTACCATTGTAGCCCAGTAGGCAATCAAATCAAAGGTGCTGCATAGTTCCGTATATATACCCCCAGCTGTGTGGAATGTTATCATTATTCATTGCTAAAACAACCCGGTCACACATGAACTGCGGCATCGAATGTATTAGCAATGAATATCATTGTCTAAACCAGCGGTTGCAATGAATATCATTGTATAAACCTGCAGTTGAGCTAATGAACCATTTTCTCGACACTGGTTTGAAGTTCTGTACATCATGGCAGCCCAGTACACGTAGCGCAGTGAGCGAGTCACACTAAGAGCTTGAAGCGGAGCTAGTGCCGATACGTATGCTCGCGCATGCTCGAGATTAGCAAGCTCTTGGTTGCTCCAGCCTGGCTACCACCGCCAACGTACGCTACGAGCGGCTCTGAGAAATATCTCCACGGTCCATACAGCTTCTCTTTACCCTGTGCTTATCTCCCCGGGAGCAATAGGTCCTCGCGCTGAAGTCGTACGCATTGGATATGTCTTTCCCAGCCACGACATCTTCGCAAAACGCTCCAGTCCGCCAGTTAGACTTGTATGAACGCACACATAGAGTATAGAATACAGACAAAATTACAGCACTGTGTTTTAATAATTTAACAAGGAATTGCCAAGTATATGAAGGCGTCTGTAGACATGTTAATTTTACTAAGTACCACAAATGCACGTGGAGGAAATTACACACTATTTGCTGCATTAACCCATCGTACTACTGCAGCACATGCACTAGGTCTTGTCCTGTATTCATCATTCTTCAACTCAGAAGTGTTTACTTACTTGTACACCTACATATATTCACCAACCTGAGTCTTTCCCAGGATGCAATAAGCCTGCTGCACTTGCCCATAATGGTGAGCGTTAAATTTCAAAGCCACCTTTGAAAGTGCTCTCTCCAATTCTTGCTGAATCAAATGCAAAGCGTAAAAAAATTATTAAAGAGATAATGTAGTATATTATCAAAACACATTAAGCATGTTTTGGCTACATAGCCTTCTTCATTGCAAAATATAACAGCAGCAGTTGATATTACGAAAAAAAGTAAGGTTTGAGTGGCAATATGTCAACTATTTCAGGAATGTGCATGAGAAAAGAAATAAAAGAAGGCAAAACAGTGACACTATATCATGTCGATCACCTGACAAATTCTTGTCCCCAAGCAGGAGGACAATATATCAAAACCTAACTTGAACTTTACGCTTAGACGTCTGTGGCATTTCTTAAATTTTTTTACGGGGTAGGGGGTGGCACAGCCAACAGGATATATTTGTGTATAATACTAATAGTCGGAAGATGGGGTTGAAGGGGAGGAAGATTCCTTCACTTCTCACGACGTAGAAAAAAAAACCCAGTTTACAGGAGAGGGCATAATAAATCATAGCTGCGCATCATATGAGGGCGTGACAATATAGGGCTTGTGCAGAGGAAACTTCACTCGAGCAAGCGACTTTAGATAAAAGAAGATTAAAAATAGATTCAAGAACATACTACTACTGTCCTTTTATCAAGATCTTGATCGATTGCATCAATGCATACGTGGTTAAATATAGCAGGGCATATATGTGTGGTGGTGTGGCCAGTGTTGAAGCTTCAGATTGAACATAAGCTCTGCTAGTGACACGATGGCTGCCGGCAAACCACAGCAGACAAGCCGCAGTGTCAGGTTACTCTCTTAGCACAGCCTCTCGCAGTGTCTGGCATGACAGCTAGAATAACCACTTCAATGAATGTATGAAATTGGTATGGAAATTTAGGTGATTCAGTTGGTCAACATTGTAGTACGTAACTACAGCTAATAAAATATCCAGTACCCTTTGCCATGCCTACTTCGATAAATAATACACCAAACTTACAGTGCTACGGAGGTAACTGAGGAGCTATGATTTACTTCTGTTACGGAGATAAAGGTCAGGACAAGAAAAAAAACAAGTAGATGTGCTTCAGAAGATGCACGAAGACATTCTTCGACTCTGAATTACATCAAGGGGTCTCTATGATGAAAGAAAACCTCAAGAAAATATTGTGAGCACAGCTACTGCCGTTGTAAAGGCAATGAGCTCTAGCAATCAGACATCTACAACAAGCCCCATACAGTCTCCTTAGATCAATCAGAGTGGGCTCGGTTCTATATTGTCTCCCCTGAAAAGAAAACGTACTGAGTCAGGAGGACTTTAAGTGTAAGAAACTTCGATATGATACACTGGCATACATTGCACTACAAAAACAGCAACCTCTTATCAATGAGTTACATTCTGCAGCAATGCAAGCAAATGACGTTATGTCAGTGTCTTCATCCTTTTTATTATCCTTTTCAAATTGCCTTAGTCCTTAGTACTTGTCCTTCGAAAAGGAAAGCTCAATTGGGCTATAATCAGGTGAGTAGAGGGAAAGGTAGTGTAAATCAGTGAAGGCCGTTCACAAGAAGGGAATGGCAGACAATCCTATACGAGGGATCACCATCAACACCACCTTTGACTATTTCTAGTGCTACAATGCAGCCTGCTGACATTGCTGCAATTGGTGTCACATCCTGTCAACGTACATTGCTTCACTGCTGGCTGTCCTCTAATGCTGTACCCACCTTTTTGTAAAACATCACAACAATCGGTTCCAGTTAAATCTATGCAAAGTAGTGTCTGTGGTGAATAGAGAAACACATCTTTAATCTTCTCATTCTTGATTCCGATGTGTGTTGTCAATGCACAACGTCTTTCCAACAATATACAGCACTTTCAGTCACTTCAACTACTGGGTGTGGTTTTGAAAGATAAATTCCAGGTCTTTCTCGTGAAGACTGCCTCTGCACTATATTCTTTCTTTAAAACCCTTCCACTGGGTTCAAAGTTTTCGATGATGTGTAAAACAGTAGACCAAGTACCACGAATATTCAAGACATTCACCATTACGGTGTGTGCAGCAGATATAAAAAAATACCCATTCATACGACTAGGTATGCTTGCTTCGCTCGCTAATAACAGAGTGGAAAAGTTACATTACGGTGCAACTACAACCATTATAAACAGTTAGAGAATGGCATGTAGCAGAAATAATAATTGGGTATCAGTGTGCTTACAGGCTAATCATAAACAATGCTTTATATATCTGACCCTTACCAAGTCTCTTTTTATTAATACATTCCTCCTTTGAAATTAAAAATTTGCAGGATTTTTTTAACTAAATCGCCCATGACCAACTCTCAGATTAACGAGTGGTTTGTAAAGCAAATGACATAACATGCAACATCTGATTTTAACTAATGCATGTAGGTAAAACGACACTACTTGAACTGAGGAGAATCTTCTTTCTAGACTGAGTAAGCTACTAGGGCAGTTAAGAAGGAATGGCTCAAAGCAACAGAACACAAGCAAAAGGCAATCAACAAGACAATCTGTACGTTGCACAGAAACCCGCTACTTAAATGATACCTGACCATATTCTTGATGACTGCATGGTTTGACTGTTATATAATACCAAATCACCTCAATGTCATGCTGAACATCTTGTAGTGATACTGAAAGTTCACTGTAAAGAAAGGTGAAAGTGATTCAGGAAGCAGCATACAAACACAGTCAACATGCTTTGATTTACATACTGCAATTCTTATACGTAGCAATCTAATACAGGTAACTTGGGTAGTAAAATAGAAAGGAAGTTTATGATTCAAATTGAAAATTTCATGGCCTTAAAGGCTAATGTTGCAGGCGGTCGTGATGGAGAAACTTGTGAGGCGTGTGCAGACCCTGGAGCGGCAGCAATCTCCCTCTGCTACACGCGAAAAGGGTCCCCGGCCTTCCGTCTCGGGCCGGCGCCAACGTCGGAGTACCGGGCCCATCGTATGCTGGAACTGCCAACGGCCGGGGCATATTGCCCGCAATTGCCGCCAACCTCAGCCGCAGCCGGGAAACGAATTACCTCCGATGGAGAGAGCCGTCCGTCGGAGGGTGTAAGGCTCATAAGCAAGTGACTGCTATTTCTCCCGTTTCACCTGTAGGTGGCTATCGCCTGGATGGAGCCGTCAATGGAGTCAGAGTGTCGTTGCTCGTCGATACAGGGGCTGCAGTAACTCTACTCCGAAAAGATGCATGGGATCGGGTGTCCCAGGCCACCGCTAATGAGCTGTCCCTGTCACCGTGCCCTGCACTGGGATTGGTTGGAGTCGACGGAACACCTCTGCAGACTTACGGTAGTACACCCGTGGTGTTGGAGCTGAACGGCAACAAACTCCCTGTCGACGTCGTCGTCGTCAGTCCGCTGACGTCAGAGGGTATTCTCGGCCTGGATTTCCTTCAGAGGCAAAAGGCATCAATTGACCTCGAGTTCGAACAGATTCGGCTACAAGACCCAGGCATTACCATCCCTCTACGCACTTCCGCACCCTCCAGCCGACGTGTTGGCGTGAGAGCTGTCAGCAACTTGGACGTACCAGCGAGAACTGAGCTAGAAGTGATGGCGTGCTTGGACATACCCGTAGAGAGTGGAACATGGATCGTAGAAGACTCCTCTGGGATTGGCACAAATGCCGTTATGGTTGCCTCTGCTGCAGCCTAAGTTGCGTATGATCCCCATACGGTTAGTGAACTGCACTTCGGAACCATGTACTGTCTACGCGCTAAAGCAGATCACCCTTGCTGAGTTGGTTGGTGACGTCGTTGGTTCAGTCGGAGAGCTAGAGCAGGATATATCGAAGGGGAGCCCACTGACCAAAGAAAAAGAGGAAATATTGTGGCCGCTTGTGGAAAACGCCGACACCGACCTGAGGCTTGAACAAAGAGAGATGTTCTACCAACTCCTGGCGTCCTATGCCGACGTAATTGCAGAGTCTCCCACGGACCTTGGCCGGACAGACTTGCTGCAACATTCAATAGACACGGGCAGCGTGACACCAATCCGGCAACCTGTTCGCCGTCTTCCACCGCAGCGACGAAACGAAGTTCGCAACCTGCTGCAGAATATGCTACACAATGGCATCGTGGAACCCTCTCGCAGCCCTTGGGCCTCTCCGATCGTGTTGATCCAAAAGAAGGACGGGTCTACACGGTTCTGCGTGGACTATCGGAAGCTCAACGGAGTGACAAAAAAGACGCCTACCCGCTGCCACGGATCGACGCCACGCTGGATACTCTGGCCGGCTCTCAATGGTTCAGCACACTCGATTTACTCAGCGGTTACTGGCAGGTCCAGGTCCACGGGGACGACCGGCAAAAGACTGCATTCTGTACAACCGAAGGATTGTACCAGTTCAGAGTAATGCCTTTTGGCCTCTACAATGCTCCCGCCACCTTCCAGCGTCTCATGGACCTGGTTCTGTCCGGTCGACAGTGGGCCCACAGCCTTGTGTACTTGGATGACGTGATCATTCTAGGGCGAAGTTTCGAAGAGCACCTACAAAATCTGCTACAGTGACTACGGGAAGCCGGCCTTAAAGTCAAGCCGTCCAAGTGTGCATTTCTCCAGCGGGAAGTTCAATATCTGGGACACATCGTCTCCCGAGACGGAATTAGTCCAGACCCATCAAAAACGGACAAGGTGACATCCTGGCCAACACCAACCACGACGAAGGACATGCAGCGCTTTCTTGGCCTATCAGGCTACTATCGCCGGTTTGTGAAAGGCTACGCCACAATCGCCAAACCCTTCATCGGCTTACAGAGCGCCCTAACAAATTCCTTTGGACTCAGGAGTGCCAAGAAGTGTTCGAAGATCTCCGTCACTGTCTTGCGTCTCCCCCTGTACTAGCCCACCCTGACTTCAATCGTCCATTTATCCTGGATACAGACGCGAGCGATGTGGGGATTGGAGCAGTTCTGTCACAAGTCGATACCAATGGCCAGGAGCAAGTCATTGCTTACGGAAGCCGCTTACTAACAAAACCTGAGCGCCAGTACTGCGCAACCCGAAAAGAGCTTCTGGCAGTGGTCGTGTTCACCCAGCAATATCGCCCATATCTTCTGGGAAGGAATTTCACCTTACGAACCAACCACGGTTCTCTCACTTGGTTGCAAAATTTCCGAGACCCACAAGGACAACTGGCTTCAGGAGTTCTCGTACACCGCCGTGACAAAAAACACACTAATGCCGATGCCTTATCCCGCCTACCCTGTCGTCAATGTGGACGTGTCAGTGACGAAGTGAGAAATGTCATCGGGGCTACCTTCATCCACAATCCTATCCACCCTGCTGAAGACCTGCGGAGAGCCCAGCTAGCAGATCCAACGGCTGGGCCACTTCTGCAAGGAAGGGAGAAAGGATGCAAACCAAGTTTAGGGGAGCTTGGACCAACAAGTCGAAAGACTAGATGTCTTCTACAAATTTGGGACCAGCTTGAAGTAGTGGAGGGGGTGCTGTGCCGAATGTTTTTGCCAGTGGGTGCTGTGCCGAATGTTTTTGCCAGTGGGTGCGGTACGGGAACAACAAATCGTTCCCAAGTCACTGCAGAAAGAGGTACTCGGGCTGCTTCATCAAGGAGTTGGTGGTGGTCACTTAGGCACGGAAAAGACGCTCAGACGCTTGAAAGAGAGATTCTACTGGCCTGGCCATTACACTGACGCCGCAGACTGGTGCCGCTCCTGTACGCTATGCTCCTCCCGCAAAGATCCACCAGCAAAAGCTCGGGCTCCTCTACAGAACATTAGAGCAGGCTATCCACTACAGATGGTCGCTATTGACATCATGGGCCCGT
>CASHTH010000247.1:0-73347 GCA_030341885.1 Geodia barretti
TTGCACATTTGCTTTTACTCGCCTTGGTATTACGTTAGGAGCGCGCACATGATGAGATGCTATGGACAAATATCCTAATGGTGCATTTTAATTGGGAATGACTATGTTCACAAGTGAACCACAAACATGACACAAAATTGTGTGCTTTACAAGGTCCTGTCATCTGGTTATCTCTCTGCATCTGGTGAGCAACCAGGTAACAGCTGCAACCTGTTAGTATGTCTAACCATTTTCTGTTGTTTATCCCTTATTTGTGATAAATAAAATCTCCCCTACACACCAGAATTCTGCAACCTTGGCTGGTGGGTTTCCCTCCGTATTCTCAACCTGGCTTCACAATTATCTGATAAGCTATGTAAACAGCTTGCCTTATCTGCCACTTACTGTATTGTCTTCCTAGTCAACGCTCTGTCCAGTTGATGTCATGGTGTAAGACCCATGCAACATCAGACTTGTCCACTTTACCTTTCCTGGCAACCCCCTTGTATTGGTTGAGCCTGGTCGCCACATGTAGTTTTAGCCTTATAACAATGCCAGACTTGTTGTCTATATGCAAGGCGTGATGTCTAATTGTGCTACTCTTCTGATATGCTCTGAATAATTATGTATATACGTGGAGTCTCGAATTTTTACCGCTGTACTTTGTTTTCTCTTGCAGGCATGGTTGGAAGCCCCTCTGCTCAAGCTGTAGCTGTTGTGAATGATGGATTCAGCTACATAGACACTGGATATCCATGTAAGTTAATGCTGTTGGAGTATTTGAGAGTGCACTTGCTTTTACTCGCCTTGGTATATTATGTATGTTACGGGTGGCACATGATGAGATGCTATTGGAAAATAGCCTAATGGTCCATTTTATTATTATCTCTCCCCAGATAAATAATAAGTGTTTAGGTACAGCAAGATAGTATTCCTATTCCAACCTCCAACTATAGTCAAAGTGTTAGGCATTGTTGGTTGTCGTTTCGTTTACTCATGTGCGTACAACAAATGCAAAACTGTTCAAACCCTTGTTGTAAAGGGTGGTAAAGAAGGAAATTGCAAGAAAAATAAGTGTTTAGGTACAGCTAGATAGTTTTGCTATTCCAACCTCCAACTATAGTCAAACTGTTAGGCATTGTTGGTTTGTCGTTTCGTTTACTCATGTGCGTACAACAAATGCAAAACTGTTCAAAACCTTGTTGGAAAGGGTGGTAAAGAAGGAAATTGCTAGAAAAATGAGTGTTTGGGTACAGCTAGATAGTTTTGCTATTCCACCCTCCAATTATAGTCGAAGTGTTAGGCATTGTTGGTTTGTCGTTTCGTTTACTCATATGCGTACAACAAATGCAAAACTGTTCAAACGCTTGTTGTAAAGGGTGGTAAAGAAGGAGATTGAATGAAAAATAAGTGTTTAGGTACTAGATAGTTTTGCTATTCCAACCTCCAACTATAGTCAAACTGTTAGGCATTGTTTGTTTGTCCTTTCGTTTACTCATGTGCATTGTGAGAAGCACATAGGCACTGGATATTTGAAAAACTTTATGGCCTCCTGAGCCAATGAAGGATATTCAGGGCTGCACCTTACTCCAGGAGTGAACCACAAACATGACATGAAATTAAGTCTTACAAGGTCTTGTCACAGTGTCTAGTTGTCTCTCTCCATCTGGTGACCCACCAGGTAACAGCTGCAACCTGGTTAAGAGATGTATGTTACTCACAAACTCAAGGCCTTCTGCTCTATTCCTACACCACCTAATATGGTTTTCTATGTAGTTCTGGTCAATGACAGCAACAGTAACTCCGGTCACTCTGTAAGTTCAACACATGTTGTGCAACCGCAGGCTTGTCACTTCACCAACCTCCTTGTGTTGTTTGAGACTGGTCGGTCGCCTGGAATTTGTCAGCATGGATATATACAGTCTTACAGACTTGATTTTAAGGCACATGGTCTTTATAATGCATCAAGGTGCCTTGGACTGTCAAATTTTGCCATTTACTATAACCCTTCCTATATTTTGATATGTTTGATGTATGTATAGAACTGCCTGTTGTCTTTAGGTAGCTGGTGTTTCGTTTCCCCTCGTGTTAACCAGAATGTTTCACACATTCAGTTAGGATCTCTTGTTCATAGGCAGTGGTATGTACCTCTCTATTCAGTAGATATTTACGTTTATCCAGAACAGCAGTGTTCTAAAGTGTTCAGCAATGAGTTTTTCATAGTGTCCACACCAATTATTTCATTCAGCACCATGTTGTATCATGGGCCTAATTCCTTGACCCCAGAACTATTCCACTGGCTCTAATAAAAATTTCAGTTGGTCTGAATAATTTTTGTAAATTGTGGCTTACGAATTTTCACCGCTGTACATGAGGTAATTTTCTGTACTTTTTTTACTCTTGCAGGCATGGTTGGAAGCCCCTCTGCTCAAGCTGTAGCTGTTGTGAATGATGGATTCAGCTACATAGACACTGGATATCCATGTAAGTTAATGCTGTTGGAGTATTTGAGAGTGCACTTGCTTTTACTCGCCTTGGTATATGTTACGGGTGCGCACATGATGAGATGCTATTGACAAATAGCCTAATGGTGCGTTTTAATGGTGAATTATTATGTGCACCCTACTTCAGAAGTGAACCATAAACATGACACAAGATTGTGTGTGTCTTACAAGGTCTTGTCATGGTATGCATCTGGTTATCTCTCTGCATCTGGTGAGCAACCAGGTAACAGCTTCAACCACATTTTTTGTATGCTAATACAACTGCTTGTTGCCCAATGATCAGCTGTGGCTGGTTGGTTGCAACTTAATTAACCCCTCCTTTGTCTCAACCTGGCTTCTGATAAGCTTACATAATTATGTAAAACAGCTTGGCCTTATCCTGGCATTGCTGGCTCTCTCTATTGTTGTAGTTACCGCACTTCACCTAATTCTCTCTTACTTCATAGTCAACACTGTCCAGTTGATGTCATGGTGTAAGTCTCATGCAACGTCCACTTCACCTTTCCTGGCAAACCCCTTGTATCTGGTTGAGCCTGATCGCCACATGTAGGTTTAGCCTTATAACAATGCCAGATTTTTTGTCTATGTGCAAGGTGTGATGTCTAATTGTGCTACTCTTCTGATATGCTCTGAATATGTACGTGGAGTCTCCCTGTGAAGACCCAACCTTTTCACTGCAGGTATAAGACTGCTCCTGAGATGGCGCTGAAACTTTTCTTTACCTCTGTTGTTCTAACAGTGTAATTCACTTCAGTCACTAGGCACTCTCTCTCATAACCAGAGCAGATCATCAATAATTGAAGTAGTAAGGTAATTACTGGATTCTGTTTAACACACACACAATGGTAATAGGAAGAGCCAGGCACAAACCATACTGTTTTGTGTGTCCAGTAATAATAGAGTGGGGCCAGCTGATGAGTCCTCCCACTATAAACATAAGGGACAAAAACCATCTCTGGGGGATAACCCCTCGGAGATTGTTTCTGGCTTTTTCTTGTTTTGCAGATATACAACACATTCTCTTCTTGTGCTATAGTTCTGACTAAACAATTGTGTTTGTATACATGCCATGTCAGGTGGTGATGACAGAAAAGGCAAGATAAATAAGTGTTTAGGTACAGCGAGATAGTTTTTGCTATTCCACCCTTCAACTATAGTCAAACTGTTAGGCATTGTTGGTTTGTCGTGTCGTTTACTCATGTGCGTACAACAAATGCAAAACTGTTCAAACCCTTGTTGGAAAGGGTGGTAAAGAAGGAAATTGCAAGAAAACAAGTGTTTAGGTACAGCGAGATAGTATCGCTATTCCAACCTCCAACTATAGTCAAAGTGTTAGGCATTGTTGGTTTGTCGTTTCGTTTACTCATGTGCGTACAACAAATGCAAAACTGTTCAAACCCTTGTTGGAAAGGGTGGTAAAGAAGGATATTGCAAGTAAAACAAGTGTTTAGGTACAGCGAGATAGTATCGCTATTCCAACCTCCAACTATAGTCAAAGTGTTAGGCATTGTTGGTTTGTCGTTTCGTTTACTCATGTGCATACAACAAATGCAAAACTGTTCAAACCCTTGTTGGAAAGGGTGGCAAAGAAGGAAATTGCTAGAAAAATCAGTGTTTGGGTACAGCTAGATAGTTTTGCTATTCCACCCTTCAATTATAGTCGAAGTGTTAGGCATTGTTGGTTTGTCATTTCGTTTACTCATGTGCATACAACAAATGCAAAACTGTTCAAACCCTTGTTGGTAAAAAAGGAAATTGCAAAAATAAGTGTTTAGAGAGTTTTGCTATTCCAATCTCGAACAATAGTCAATGTCTTTGGTACAAATTACACATTATTACGACGTACAAGTTAAGCTATTTGCTATATGGAATGAAGGCAAGCATGCGCTACTGCATTGAGTGTCGGATAATTGGACGACAAAAACTTGTCTATAAACACCTTTTGCTGCTGGGTTGACACCTAATAGATTGGAAAGATAATAATAAGGCAGAGGAGAGGCAACTTGCTTGGGTTGAGCAGAAATAGAATGATGTTGTTGCCAAGAGAATTTGCATATGTGAAAGACACATGTTTGGTTGATCAGCAACAACTTCAAGCCTGGTAAACGCAGCATACAACTCTACTTCTGAAAGAAAATTATGCACATACATAGCTCGAAGGATGGAGGATGAAGAGGCTGCAGCTAACAAACACACTAAACACCAAACTGCCTTTTTCTCTGGCTCCCTGTGTAATCTTGACACTGTCACAACATAATACTTCACTTGAGCACCTACTGTTGAACAAAACTGTCCAGAGACAGTAGGACCCAATCAGTCAGTGTGTCTCCCATGTTCTTCCCCAACACCAAAGAGAAGGTCTTTGCAGAACAAAATGTAACACCTGCATAATACTATGACCTGGAGCTTACCTCTCCCATGACGATGGCGGCCAGTGAAGGTCGTGGCTGGTGGGGACTCACAAACTCAGTGACTACCATCTGAAGGACCTGGACTGGCGGCAAGAAGTCCACCATCACAACTGGAACTACACCCACCAGGAATCTGACTCCTTCCAATGGACTATGTCGCAGACTGGTGTGTATAGGAAAGGCAGAGATGAGTGTGGAATTATGAGGCAATGAAACTCACTGCTCCACCAGTATCCCCACATACTCTCTCGTTAGAACTGACATCTCAACTGCAGCTTCAGTCTCCTCATCTTCATTGACATAGTTCCCCTGCTCTCCTACACAACAAATACACTGGTGCTAAAGCAATCATTATAATAAGTATATAAAACATACCTGAATACATGCATGACATGCAACAAACCAATTCTGGCAAACTTTGTCCAATTCACACTTTGCACACCTTGAAGATTACTACTTCTTAAACTTGGAAAAATATTGATAGCACGTCAGACCTGCCAGCAGTGACCTTAGTGACTTTGTGACCTCTGCTCATTAGAAAGAGTGAGTTGAGAACAGGAGCTCCAGCCAAAGCACAGTGAGTGGAAGAGAAGTGGTGATGTGTGTGGGTGCAAAAAAAGAGGATTGCCTTCTCCAGCAGTTGCCCGGGAAATTCTGCATCCCTACAAACCACGCACAGGCAGGCGAAAATGCAGAACCGACTTTTCAGGAGGAGGAATAACTGACTTAAGGAGGTGTGAGTGGTGCAGAGCCAAGACACAGCCAGACTCCAGCACAAAGTGCAGTGTTGCTCAGATAGCCTGGAGGTTGGGAGCTGCTCTCTCCAATCCACACTCAGCAGTTAGATGACCTCACCTGTGAAATGACTCCAGCTGGGGAGGCAGGTACTTGGCCAGTGGGAGCGGCAAGGTGAGCCTCAAGCTGGCTGCCAGGATCCTCCACAACATACAGCAGTCCACAAAGACACCCATCCTGAACAGTGAAGGGAGGGGCAGTGCACTGCAGTTCCAACAAAAGAGACTCACCTGGACTTCCAGAGAGTCTGATGACAGAGCTCTTTCAGTACTCCTCACTATTCTCCTCCAACTGAACAGCATCCTACACGACTGACAAATAGCAGCAGTACTTGCAGGCAATCTCACCACTTTCAAAACAGCCCCCTGCCTTCAGTATACATTGCAATGCGTATTGCGTGCAAGCCACATCCTCTGGTGGTTGCTTATCACTCAAGTCACACGCCAATTCCAGCATCCACTGAAACTGGGAAGGCTACAGAGAAGTGAACATGCCACCATAGTACTACCACAGGTACATACCAGGGAAGAAGAATCAGAGAGCATAAGTATGGCTCTGAGTGTGTGGAGGAGGAGAGAGGGTGGAGGGGCTGGCCCAGCAGTGGGAAACAGGTCCACCAGAGACCAGCACACACGACCTCACATCCACCCCATCTGGTGAGTGACGGGCTACACACAAGGCTATGTCCAGAGAATAGCATTAAGAATGTGCCACACCTGGACTGGTGGGGTTGGCCAAAGTGACCTGGCCACAGGCTCTTGAGAGACAGCTGTGCAGGTCCCCAGCTCAGTTCCCCCAGTCCACGCTCAACATTGGCGGGTGAAGAGAGGGAGGGAGAGGTGGGAGAGAGGGGTACTGGTAGTGGCTGTAGATGTCTGGTCTAGCCCCACATTGCAAGAGGAGCTGGGTTTTCAACCACTGAGCGGCACTTTCCTCAAACGCCTTCCCGGCCTGTGGAACAGTTACTATCACTATAACACAGAAGAACTGACGACTACTTTGTTCCGTGAACAGATGTCTCTGTTGCGGTGAGTGTGCGAGGAACACCAAACACAGGATTGCCAGCTGTGGGCAGAGACTGGTGGCCAGCAGGAGGGAGACCACACCCACCAGACCAATACACATGTTGAGTGTGTGCGCATACATCTCCTCCACTGGCATTCCCTATTACCATCATGAATTAGCTCACGCATTATACAGAACTGACGTCAGGGATATTCACTGTCCAGATACCTACAAAGTACCTCTGTGCAGGGGTACGGCTGGTGACACTCCCAGCAGCTGGCATCCATCTCTCTTCGAACTGGGCCCGATCAGCCAACCACGTGTTGCTACGGCCATAATACTGTCTGCAGACCTGTAGCTCAACCAGACGAGAGGTGACAGAGAAAGGAGACCGCTCACCTCTCCCTCAGAAGAGCCTGGTCCGAGACTTGCGCCGAAGGTGACTGGCTGCCTGGAGAAAGGAGGAGAGGAGGGATGAGCAGCTGCAGGGACGGGAGGCGGGCAAGGAGAGAGAGCTGTGCCAGTGTGCAGCCTCAGGGAAGGCTCAGACTGTGGGTAGGACTGTGGTCAGTGGCAGGTGTGCTGTCTGTGAGGAGACCATCAGCCTGCCGGCCTCCGCAGTAGAGCTGAACAACACCATGCACACAGTGCATACACATTCAGATGTACACTGTGACCACCTTTTGCAAGAGCAACCACAGAGGCACAGTGTTGCTAGCCAGTCAGCATCAATACCACTCTGATTGCTCGGAGAGAGAGGGCCAGAGATAAACAGCCATGGATGTCTGCATCACAGTGTGGAGTCTCTCTGCTGCAGCTCCAGTATGCAGCCAGCACTGAGCTGACGGCTGCTCGTCCTGAGGAGGTAATGACTGTACTCGGGAGCGTAAGGTTCCTGTGCCAGCAGAAGCCAGAGAGAGGGGATGAGACTGGGAGTCACCTGACCTTACTTTGATCACGCAACTGGTCCAGAAGTACCTGGCAGAGGAGGCTGCAATAATGACTAGACTAGGAGAGAGTGGAAGTTAGCGGGATGACACCTGTAGCAGAGGGTGAGGAGTTTGGGGAGAGAATAGAGGGAGACTTCCAGTCCATGGGACACACCAGCCTCCAGTAATCCCTGAACAGAAACAGTGTCTCTGGCTGTAGAACCTGAAGACCAACCTTTTGGATATATCAGGATTTTGGAGGAGATCAGAGAGCTCAGAGAGCGAGAGTCTGCGAGAACCCTGCCACACAGCCAGTCGGAGCAGCTGTTACGACAGAGATCATGCACCTCAGCCAGGAACCACAGCTGGGGATAGAGGTCTGTGGCATAGAGCTTTGTCAGCATTAGGTACATTGTACGTACTCTGGTTACGGCCTGCACTTGCGAGGTGAACTGGAGAGGGTGAGAGGAACTGCTTTGGGGAGGAGCCGGTGAAGGAACATCTGCCACCTCTGTGTTGTACTCAGCACTCTGGATACCTGTAGTACCGTAGAAATCACTCAGTAAAACATGAGTGTACAAAATGCAATATGCACGCTAACAAAAAGAAAAATAATTGACTGAACAAGAATTTTACTACACGTACATACACCACAAAAAACAGTGTGTTAACCTGTTGCCAGCACCACTCAGAAATGGCAGCAACTCTCGAGCTAAGTCACTGCTGACCTTCTTATCTGGTAAATACAACAACTGAAACAGTCACATAACACGAGGAAGCAGTATCAGACCGGCCATGATCCTACCAGCCAGAGAGGCTGCTGGTGAGCTGATGGAAGAGAAGGGATGAGTGACGAGGCGACGACAAAGCAACGGGAGGACCCGCACTGAGCCTTCGTCCCTCGCCAACTGCAGCGCATGCATACAGGCAACAGGGTTGGAGAAGTCAGAGTTCATCAGCTGCTCTATTAGTGTATCCTTTTCAGTGGTCCTGTCTCTTCAGAGAGATGGATGTGTGAGCCACAAAATGAGGGACTGAACAACACTGTACCTGTCGATGAGTGTGGTTGGAACAGTGTCCATGAGAGAGGTGCCAGAGCAAGACAGCAGTGGCAGGAGACAGTGGTAGAGAAGACGATGGCTGGGAGCCTGAGACGCACTGCACACCTGGAGAGCTGAGAAGACCTGAGGACGAGAAGGATGAGGTGGAGGGGAAGATGGAGGGGAGGAAAAGGGTAAACCAACCAAACTGCGTCCTCCAGTGAGGAGGGAAAGATGGTAGTAATGGAGGGTGAGGAGAGGGTAGGAAGGGGTGAGGGAGAGGAAGGCTGAAGTTAGGGAGAGTGGGAAAGACACAGACGTCAGGGCCATTCTCAGGTTTTCATATTCCCCTGAAGAGATAAATATCATCAGGTGTAACACTTGCAAGAATAAATCCAACTCTCACGTGTCTCACTGTACAAATGGTATGTAACAACTTTCACAGATGGACTAATCTTCCCTGTACAGAGAAATATTCAATGTGACAGACCAGACAGGAGAGAGGAGAGAAGGAGGAGATAGCGACCAAGCAGATGCGGCAGTAAAGGCTGGGGATGAGGGCCAGACAGACACTTTAGCTGCAACTGAGTCTCAACTGTCACTCTCATCTGACACTGCAGCAGGAACCCTACGCCAGTCTGGTGGATGGAGCCGCATCGTCATGCCGAGATGTGAGGCGGTGGCTCCATGGACGTCAACTTCCTCACTCACGCTTCACGGCAGGCACCGTCAGTGTAATAGAACTAGGGCAGGGGTCACGTTTGCGATAGATTCAGGATGGGCGGCTCACCTCAGTCAAACATTTGCAGATAAACACAAGATGGAAAGGTTGACTCTGGGAAGTAGGCTCTCATGAGAGTGAGAGCTGTTTGGGGACAGCCAGCCAGCGACACAGCTGCCGGGGTCCTTCCGGCACTGCTGCTGTAGCATTGACACACAAAAAGACAAAGCTGCAGAACACACACACTAAGTACTCGGAATTCTCTCGGTATCACATGTATCCTGGGGGACCATACCTTCCCTAATAATACTGTCGGCTATAATGGAGGTGGAATAGTATAGAACGCTATGTACACCACGACAAGGCATGTACTGAGAGTATGAATTCCTACCGTCACAGAGAGAGCTGAAGATCCATAGGCAGAAAACACAGTGGTCGAGAGTTGCCATGGAGCTCAGCAGAGTCCATGAAACGAGAGAGAGTCTAGCAACAGCTTGAGGAGAGAGGCAGGATCTGGCCTGAGACCTGGAGACATGAAGAACCTGACGGGACTGCAGGGCGGAAGAGGAGAGACTCACTCTGTGACCAATGGCTGGAAGAGCGACTGAAGCAGTCCAAAACATGTGTCAGGAGGGACATCACTCGCGAGGGTCAATGACCCGCAGCAAGCATGCTCAGGACACCACTTCTCTCTGAGTCTCCAGCTCAGACCTTCCTTTCCAGGCCGGACAACAGGTTAAAACCAGTGGCTGGGGGCTGGAATAGCAAATGTGTCGACTGAGTGTCCAGAGGCCATGACACCATCACACCTCTGCATCACCTGAGGAGACAGCAGTATGTAGACTGGGAGAAGAGTGAAAGAAAGAGTAAACCTCTGGATAGAGACCAGCTGGGAGTTGTCATATGCAAGGAGGACCAGGAATTGGAACAAGGAATGGACCAGATCTTCTCCATCCCTCACTACACCAGACTTCCATCAGTCCACCACTTCAAAAACTGAGTCCAGAAATGTGTGGTTGCAGTCCAGCAGCTCATACCGAACCTGCACATACACAGAGAGTTGAGGGAAGAGGAAGGTGGTTAGAAGAGAGAGAGAGACCTTGAGGCTGGAGCAGCTGAACAAGGAGGAAGAGAGTTCGCTGTTGCAGAGGAGAGACGATGTGTGGAGGAAAACCTCTTCACGACACTTACAACCAGAGGCTCAAAGTGTGCTATGTAGTCCTTCACTGAAGACTGCAGAGAAAAAAGATTACACAAGTTTGGCCAGTGTCGGAGCAAGCTCACGACTGGATTGACTGGCTTCACAACCAGAGCTCTTCGACCCGACAACATGGGCTGCCTGAGAGAAAATATTATTATGTGAGTGAAGAGAAGCAGAGTATGAGACTCACTTCCTAGGGAGAGAGGGAGACTTGTGGGAGGACGGTGAGTGGTGAGGGTGTGGGGGAGGGCCATCCAACCAATGCTCCATGACAGCCAAAGGCTGTGACAACGTGGCATCGACAAGGGGGTGGGGGAAGGAGAGAGTGGCGAGGCTCTGCCAGGAGTAACATTCGTGAGTAAGATACTGTTCCGTCCAATATATGCTGGTATTATATACCAATACTGAGAAGGCCTTAGTCCTTCAGCATGTGAGCTCACCTCTGCAGCGAGTGAAGCTCAAAAGGGAGAGAGGAGAGGTAAGGGGAGTGTATGGGGGTGTGCTGGGCTGCTGCATTCATCCCAAACAAGGCATTCAGCAGCTGCAGAGAGATAAGAGGGACTGGTTTGGGGAACAGACAGCACAAGTTGAGGTGTTACTTGCTGCACACAGAGCAGAGCCCCAGACGGATCCACTGTGAAGGTGATGGTGAAATAGCTCATCAGCTCTTCCACATGTTTGCTGACATCAGCAGCCAGAGCTACCTGCAGCCCAGAAATGACTAGAGAGAGGAAGGGAAGGAAGTTCTGACCTCCATGAGGATGGTGGTCAGGTTGTGTGTGGACTGGAGAAGGCGAGAGAACTTATCTTCTCCAACTCTTGCTAGAGACACCTGCACACACACACCACCTTCACTGCTAACTATTCACAGTGAACGCTATTGGTTATTTTTAACCCTCGGCGCGCATGCGCAGCGAGGGTTACGGTAGTCGTTCTGTCTGTCTGTCTGTCTGTCCGCGCGAGTTCTCGCACTACAGGCTACAAGGCGGCCAATGAGTGGCACCAACGGGTTGTGAACAACGAGAAGATGGATAATAATGTGGCGATTTTCCTGAAACGACTGCGTTCCAGAGATATGGCATGAAAACAAGCGAAAAAGCCAACGTGCGGTCGATCGCGCACGCGCCCTCTCCGACATGCGCACGCGTCATATTTTCCGCCGGGGCATGCGCTACGCCACATTGGTTGTATGATCCACAGGCTTCTCTTTGGATAAACATGCTGAGCAAGGTATATTCGCAATAGTTCAGGTGGCGAGCAGTTTGTGGATGCAGCCATGCCTTCCCATCTATAAAACATCTGGCGAGAGCATTGGAGCACAGAAGAGCAGATAGATTGAATAAAGCAAATATGAGAGCCTCTGAAACACCTGAGCAATTGCTCTAACCAACTACCCTGTGTTACGGGGAGACTCGTGTTACTGGCTCCGTCGTCCACCAGCATACAGCGATACTACAACTCGCGCGTTTAGCGCCGAGGGTTTGCACTTTAGTGCTTTTCATTTCTTACATAAATGCATTTACACTTTGCCACCAAATAAGCATGTGAGTACCGACCTGATAATTGGTGTACGCAGATCTGCAGGTGTCGAGAATCTTGAGGTGAGGCTGTGAGGAGGAAAACTGACCCAGCCCGTCGCGAGGTATGAGAGGTGCCCTCTGAAGATTCTCAATGATGACCTTTGGCTTAGCAGGACTGCTGCGAATGGGAGATGAATCTCTCATCGCAGCCTTCTTGGGAGACACAGCTGCCATCCTCTGTAGAGAGGACATGCAGAAACTGACATCATAGCCCAGTATAATACTAGGTATCATGCTAGGTAATATTGGTATATGCTGTCAAAAGGGAGAGTATGTTGTCACCTTTGTTTCTCTTGTCTCCGGCTCCCTGCCCTCTAGCACATGGACAAACACAGCCAACAGCCTCCCCACATGTCGGAGAAGAACTGCCGCATGAGCTGAAAGCTCAGAGTCACCTAACGCTGCCCAGGGAGAGGAGGACGGGGGCTGGCCACTCTGAACCAGTCGATCCATAGCTGACAGCGAGCAGGAGAGGAAGAGAGAGGAGCTAACATCAAGCAGTTGCTGCTGCCCTGTTGAGGAAGAATAATGAGTGAGGAGGGAGAGGGCCAAGCATACCCTGGACAGTCCAGGCCAGCTGGGATGCTGTAAGCAGAGAAAGAGTCGTGGGTAGGAGAGAGGGAATGTGGCAGTCACAGCCCCAGGCCTGAGGCATGCTGGCAGGAGGAAAGACGGAACACAACATGTGCAGAGCCTCCAGACAGCCTCGCTGCAGGGAATGGTTCTCTGAAGAACTGCAGAGAAGAACATGTCAAATGGCTCCACGAAGCAAGTGGGAGTGTGCTACAAGGGAAACATACCTGATGTTACAGACCAAGAACCAGAGGAAGTGCTGCAGACCCAGAGGGGTTGGGGGAGTGATCTTGCAGCTGTGCATGCCAACAGAGGCAAGGGACAGCTGTGGTGTGGAGCTGTGTAGCGGAGGGAACTCGCGGGACACCTCCCAATGAGCGTGGGCAAGGACTTGGTCAGAGGTCAGCTGCAAGCTGGGAACTAAGAGAGAAACAGCCTCAGCAGCTGCAGTTCTGACTCTGAGAGAGAAGACAAGTCTCAGGGTCAGAGGGGAGAGAGAGACATAGGGCCAACCTGTGATCTGTGTCTCCCAGGAGTGGAAACACACAGAGGGAGAGGAGGGAGTGTGGGAGAGAGGGGAGGGAGAGTGCCAGAGCTGTGAGAGGAAGACAGGCCAGCGTGCGGAGCAGCTCCACTTTGGCAAGCCAGTAGGACGAGGAAGAAGCAGCAGCTAACAGAGGCTCCACCAACTCCACAGCTGAGGGAAGGTGTAGGTTGACACACAGTACATCTGTGGTTGCAAACTCACCAAGCTTGGGTTGGGAGGAAGCAGCCAGAGAAGGGAGACATATACGCAGACTCTCGCAAACGGCCTTTAGTACGACTGGAGAACTGTCAGTTAGGACACTGTGCAGTGCTGCGGCAGCCTCGGATACCAGCGGTGAAGATGCCTCCCCGCGACTCTCCCTAAGAAGTGCTCTCAGCAGCACAGCCAGCAGCTACATTCCAAGGAGAAAGAGAGTCATAATATACACTACTGCCCACTGCCCCCTCCTATGTATATATACCTTAGCAGACCGACTCTTGAGCTTGGGGTCTGGGTGGACAGTGAAGGGAAGGTAGGGGGAGAGAGAAGGCAGAAGGGAGGGAGCGAGATCGGCACAGGAGGTGAGACAGGCTAGACCAACAGACAAGGCGCTAACTCTCTTCCCCACCAGCACACTCTCTGTCAGGTACTGAAGACATGTGGAATAGTTGTCATAGAACCAAGGAGGTGAGCACATACTGAGAAAGTGAGCGTGCACTGAAAAAGTCAGTGCACACCACGAAAGTCAGTCCACACGGAGAATGGTGGTGGGGATCCACGGAAAAAGTTAGTATGCACTGAGGAGGTGAGCGCGCTCCAAGAGCACATGGCTGAGCACATGGCTGAAACCGAACTGGAGTGTACTTATTTCATATACAAACGTGACCAACACATTGAGGCAAAGGAATATAATATAGTAAAGTTACATCATTGTATTGACCGTCGATACAATAGTGTAACTTTGTTGAAACACGCTATATATCCCTTTGGCTTTTCGACACAATACATAAACCATGAGGACCTACCAGAACTAGGCTTGACAGAGGCTGAGTTGGTCCATCTCGGACAGCAAAGTAACCCATCTGCACCACTGCCGACCCTGCATCAGATGTCACTGGGGACGACTCCGCTGTTGCCGGGGGAGACGGTTCCTGGTCAGAGCCAAAGTAGGCATCATTTATGTCCTGAAGAGACAATCAGGGCAAGAGGGGGTAAAGGAGGGCAGAATGGCAGAGAATGTCGCATTGGACAACTTCTGTTGTCAGCCCTAAAAGTCTGCCGTACGACAGGATGTGGACTATTCTGAGCTGCACGCAGAAAATACGCCATGTGGGGATACCGACCAGTATAAAACTTCCATAATTATTCATTTCGTATCCTGTGGCCTCAAGGTACAAAAATTTCACCAATGTGTATTATAGATGCGCATAACTGGTTTACGAGTACAAAAATCCGACAATACCTCTCTGAGGCTGTGGGCATCAGAACTGGAGTCTTGTTTTTCTTGTCTGCTATCTTGTCCGTCCCCTCCCACCTCTCCCTCATTAGTGATCATCCAGAACTTAGAGGCCAGTGCATGGGAAGGTTGAGCCGTCATCAGCCAGCGGGAAAGAGCTGGAGAAGAGGCCAGCAAAAGAGAGTTCATGGTTTCCATGGCAGCAACTGTAGTGTTCCCATCTCTGTACATCATACAGCTGAGGACAAGTCCATACACCTGGGAGTAAGAAAGGAACCATTGTAATTGGGGTAGCCATTGTATGTAGGTGGGGGAACCATTGTAATAGGGGTAGCCATGGTGGGGGAACCATTGTAATTGGGGAACCATTGTAATTGGGAGCCATTGTAAAGGGGAGACATTGTGAAACAGGGAACCATTTCAAAACTGAAAGTCACTGTAAATGGCTTGACATTGAAATACATCACTTGAATGGAGCAGTTGTATTGAAAAGTCTGTATTCATATGTACATCTACTAAAAGAGCTCATTGTGTCTTGTCATCAGTAAACCTCTGTGATGGTCAGAAGAGAGCTACATGTACATGCATGTTCAAACCTGCTTCATGAGGTTCAGAGTTTTGATGTCTTGATCACCAGCCATGTTCTGCAGTGTCAGCAAAATACCTTGACAGGTCTGCTCTGTAGCCGTCTCCTGGCAACCAATATCTGAGAAGAAATAGTAGAGTCAAGATAGCGATGGATGGAAGAAGGTCTTACTGATCATCCGACCCACTAGCCAGGAGGTGAGGCTCTGTGGCGACTTTGAATGGACACAAAGACTGTGAAGAGTTGAAGCTGCCATTCTCCGGAAGCTAGCTGGACTGGCTGGCAGGCGGTCCAGAACAGCAGACATCAACAGCTGTAGTGAGGGACGAAGATGGTTGGAAAATTTCTCACTACATAACAGGCAGTGGAAAGGATCCTCTGAATGTACACATAAGACTTTATTTCTGCACTTTACTAGCCCACCTAGTCAGTCGTCTCAGGGCACTGTCTTCAATATGGTTATGTTTACGTAAAATATTCGCACTCATTTTTTTCGCTCACCAAAAGTTCTTACATTCTTATCAGTAGTATTATAGTACTCTATTATTACTTCCAAATAAGGGACACGTCAATGTCCCTAAACCTTATAGGTTTCACTGTACCTGGTTGTTGGTGGTGGAGAGGAAGGGAGTGAGAGTGGGGAGGATATGTGACAAGCCGTCCTGCAGACTCTCATGGAGTCCCTCCTCGTCTCTGGCCAGCAGTCGCAGCAGGACAGGGAGGAGGGACTGGGAGAGAGCCTGGCGACGAGATGGCCGTGTCCGAGGAAACAGGGCTGCAAACACCTCCAGAGCCACACTGAGGGATCGGGCACTGCCATTCTGGTGGCAGGTAGAGGAGTAAGAGGATGGACAGAGAAGATCTCATGTCCCCTCACTTTCTTGAGCTCATGGAAGAGATCTTGCAGCAGCTTCGACAGGTGAGTTGACTGCAGTTTCTATGGACACCACACCACAGGCTCACAGGTCGCTAAACAAGAGATCTCATCCTCACCTTCACCAGTTTGTGGAGGTTTTCCTGACCTGCCAGGCGGATGGCTCGGTCTTGGTTGGAGCAGGCATGGACCAGCAGTTCTATGGCTCCACTCACTACTACACCGCTGTTGGCTCTGGGAGGAGTACAACTGCTCTCATGGCCGCCTCACTCTGTCTCTAGCCTCACCTCTGGGAGCTGGAGAAGACGGCTGCCGTCAGATCTGAGAAGGAGCTGCAGACCTCGCGACTGCTGAGGGTTTTGCTGCAGAGGACAACCTGCAGTAGCACTGACAGGGATACCAGCGGCTGACGTACCTCGGAGCATCCGAATGTTCGAAGACATGCTTCTTCAGTGTCTCCAGAACCTTCACTCCCGAGGCCTGCGGCGAGCTCACGAGGCCAGGATCTGCCGGACCTTCGCCAGTGCTCATGGTGTAGGTGCGCACTAATAAGAGTGAAAGGCTTAGCCCCGCCTACATTTGAGGGCCGAGACGACAAGACAGGGCCGGACCGGAGGAGTCTCCTCTGCTAGGGATGAGCGAGGTGAAGTGGACTGCGGAGTTGGAAGTCGCTCTCTTTCACTCCATGCACGGGCACAAGCCTGTGGGTGAGTGAACTAACATAGCTACAACTGTCAAGCTACTGTCTACAAGGCGTAGTAGAAGTGAGGAAGTCTAGCTACTGTCTGAAAGGCGTAGTAGGAAGGACGTAGAATTCTAGATAAAAATCTCCCCAGATTCACTGACTGTGGGAATATAACTGCAGGACTGAACAAGCACTTCCACATGGCGTGCATACAGTGGCGTCTGCAGAGACTCCACAGTATTTCCCTGACTACAGAGCAGATCTGGGAACACCTCCACAGTCTTTATGACCTCAAGACTTTGGTCAGTCATGACAGTCACTTCACTCCCAACACCCACCACACCCCCTCCCCTCAGGATAGCTTTGAAAAGTTTCCATTTCCCAATGATGAGAGAGAGTTCCACCTCCCAGACTCTATACTGCAAGGGTCACTAGAACCAGAGGCCTACCTTCCTCTCTCCACCTCTCCCTCCCCTACTCCCTCCCCTCTCCCTCGCCCGCAGCACTCCAAGAGAAAGAGACTGTGACCTTAACACTCTTTCCAGTCGTTGATTGTGTACTTCATTCATTGTGTGTGAAGAGATTGTGAGGTGTGTGAGATGATGAATGAGAGGGTGAGGGTGAGAGGGCATGGGGAGGAGGAAGAGGAGTACCCATCTCCAGAGACTGTTGTCCAGCTCTAAAGAACAAGAAATAACCATAAATATCAGCATACACGGCAGGATTTGTTGCCTCAAACAACAAAAGTGTCATGCTACTTCAATGCATTGCATCACAAAGCTTCTGTGACTTGTTGCATGGAGCATTGTACCATTATATTGAAACTGCATGTAGAGTACATAGTGCAGTGCAGGAAGATCTTACCTGGTGTGTGAGGGGCTTGGACGACGGTACCTTCGATGTCTGAGGTCAGTGGCTGCTGAGTGAGGTCTAGAGAATGGTGGTGTGGGGAGGGACGAAGGAGGGGGGGAAGGAGTCAAGGAGAGTGTCAAATGATGGCTCAGGTCCACGATGGAGGTAGCCATAGTAACAGACACATCTTCTGCCAAGGTGTTGGTGGGTGAGGTCCAGCCTGGAGCCACCAGTGTCACTGAACTCTGGGGGTGACAGACACTGTGTGAGTATCATGTACAGTCATTATGGATGGATAGGGAACCTGTGAGGAAAGGCTACGCCTCCTCCTGGCCTTTAGAGCTCTGACAGGGTTTCCACACATCACCTCTTCCATTCCTACAGACAGTATGCAAACTGTTGCTACATTTCTCTCAAAGAATAGAGTGGAAAGTGCAGTGGGAAGAGGAGAGGAGCTGACCATGGGTTAGATCACTGCTGTCATCAGGTAAAGGTGACACACTGCCTAACTCCCCTGCTAATGAGAGATACATGTATTATCTTTATCTTCACATGCACATACAGATGCACACACATGCACAAGCATACATATGCACCATAAATACACACATGCATGCACATATGCACACATATACACACCAGAAGAGACTGCAGTTCTTGGTCTGGCAGGAACACTCTCTGTAAGACAACACATGAACTACAATGTGTACGCTGTTCCAAATACGCTCACTGGGGTCTGTTCTTCCTGGGACTAGCTGCTCAGGTCTCCAAACACTCTGAGATGACAGGTCTGAGGTCGGAGTGGGTGGAGTAACCACACCCACAGGAATATCATCCAGCAGTCTGAGCTGAGGAATTGCCTTCAGGACAGCAGTTCTGTACCCCACCTGGCAGATGATGACAGGGTTGGGCCGGTTGGCTGAGTGCCAGGCAAGACGCAGAGAGAGACTGGACCTGTTGTGAGGAGAGGATGAGGGCGAGAGGGTTTCCAGTGAGAGTGAGGGAGGAGAGCTGTGTACAAAGCCCCAGGAAACCTAGCTGGTCCTCCTCTGACAAGTGGTTGCTGGGAATTCAAGTCCATGAGACACTGTCTTGTGGAGATTGTGTAATGATACCTCTCAACATCGAGAACTCTTAGATCAGGCAGCATGGCAGCCAGACTCACATCTCTCACCTCATTGTGGGAAATGTACAGCTCCTGTAGAGACAGCTTACAATGATTTATTGTTGACACCACCACAAATTGTCTTGCATAAAGACTTATTGTCCGCTTTTCCCCTTAAAAGCTGTGCATTTTCAATGCCCAAGCTAGTGAGGCACTAGGTCACCTGCAGACAAGTGAGACTAGGCAGTCCATCGAGGTCCCGCAGCTCACAGCGAGGCAGCCAGAGAACCTTCAGTCTCCCCAGCCTCGTCCCCAGGTCCCTCAGACATGGCACCACACTCTCCACACACCTTAGCTCCTCCAGACTGGGAACACTGCCTCCTGCACTCTCTGTGAAGACACCAAGATAGGAGTGGGCGAGAGGACCCACCAAAGTTGCCGAGACTGCTGGTCTGGGTATTGACTGAGATCTGCAGGTAGTTCACCTGGCCTAGGTCCCTCTTCCCACTGAGCTGCCGCTGAGTAAACGTTACCACAGCCACGTGCCTATCTCGTGGTTTACTCACCAGCCTAGTAGGAGAGAGATAGTCTTCGCCAAAGTTCTCCTTCGTCCTGCCGCCCACGGGAGCCGGGTTAGCGAGAGAGGAGACATCTGTCACCTGCACACTGGCAGAGTGCAGCGGAGAGGCAGACGCCGCACGTCGCAGAGAAACTGCACTCCTCGATTCCTGCCTGCAGTTGATCGCTCGATATTCTAAATATCGCACACCACAACACCTTACCCAACTGTACGTTCATTCATGTTGTGAAGCGACGTACTCATAGACAGTCCTTAACAACCCTTCACTTTCGCTACTGCCGCTCTTCCGCCAGAAATGTAGCAGCCTCTTGCATTTTCCTCCGTTTCGTCTTGTTATTTTCCTTGGATTTGCTATGGCAACGCACAGATCATGACCTTCGCACCCAACACGTGCACAAAAAGACTATGACGAGTGAAGACGAATATTTGCTGGACGTTCCATGCTCAGAGGAGCTCAAGTGAGTGGGTTGGTTGAGTCGAACTTAGGGTACTCGATACTCATCAGATACGCCGTCAGCGAAGGGGGAGACAGCTTGTTAGACAGCGAAGAGGAAAGAGATGTGATCCCTGATGTTGCTGCCCTTCCAGTACATCAGTCGCCACCTGTGGAGAAGGAAACACCCACCACAGAATCCTTCCCACTTTCTCCTGTCTCCCTCTCCCCTCTCTTGCCTGACAATCTGCTCAGTCGATGTAGAGATGAATCTGGAAGACCAAAAGTCATTCGTCTTGACAGGAGAAAGAGTGAGTGTGTTATGGTGTTCCATCACCACTTGTCTTCTCCTATTAGAGTTCCGATGTATTCCTGACAGCTTGCCTGGCGCACCCCTTCCCAAACGAAAGAAGCCACTTACTCTCAGACCACGCAAGATCACAAGTAAAGCCTGTTGCTATTCCCTCTCTCTGTGTGTCCTGAACTATGTTTGTGCACAGAGCCTTCTCTGCTGTTGGAGGTTGGAAAGGGATGGATGGCTGACCCCCTCACTGACTGCAGACAAACACTTGTGGCCAACCGCATGACTTCACTGAAAGAGGAGCGAGTCAGGGCAAGCAGAGTCGTTGAAACTAGTCACCTGCAGGCAGCCACTTCTGTATCAGCCCAGTCTTTTGAACTGTGGGATGGAGGTGCCTCCACCTCTACTGACACCAGAGAAGAACGAACTTCGCGACTCGTTCAAATGTCAAGTTTTTGTTCTAGTACATCCACCAGTTCATTTGCCCAAACTATCACTCCCCTTCCCTGCCCCACTGCTGGTCTGCTCAGAGTGACTGGTACTGCTAACGCCACCATACAGGAGATTGCACCACCCCACTCCCCAATCTCTAACCCATTCTACTCCAAAATAAAGGAACTCTCGGAGCCAGCATCAACCTGTGGTGTCAACCCTTTCTTCTCTGCACTCCAGAAAACTAGTTCAGAGAGAGAGCCTTGTCAACCTGACTCCTTCTCTTTCTCACTTGCTCAGTTTAATACCTAATGGTAACATGTCCACCACAGAATATGAAAGCTAACCCTGGTGCTTCTGAAAGAGTTTAGCTTCAAACAATGTATAGATAACTGAATGTTATGCACCATTAAAGTTATCCATTATTGTTTTTAAAAATCTGGTTACCTCAGTAAAATTAATATCTTCCTTCTTCGGTGTATGTATAAATACTCACACCATTGCATGTCAGCCTCAAAAACAGGCGCACCAAGGGTTAAAAAAATCAACATCATGTTGTTTCTTGGTTTAGTACAGTTCAATGAGTAAGTCAACACGGCTAGTAGCCATACATACTGAGTGTCCTTGTCTGCATGCTGTAGATCAAGGGACTGCAGCAGGTATCAGAGATTCCTGCCAGCTCCTCTAGCTGGCCCGACAGCCTGGGGTTGACATGATGACCATAGTAGGCACCACATTCCTCGACACTGCCACTGCATGCAGCCATCAGCATGTGGAGCTCCATGTGCAGAGAGAATATGTTATTTAGTTGCGTCTGTTGAGTAGAGCTCAGCTCCAGAGACTGTGGGACGGGAACACATTGCCATCAGCTCAAAATGGGTCTGCGTTCAAACCTCATGGCTTTGGCTGGGAATGTGGAGTGGACTGGTGCAGTTAGCATCTGGAGACACCTACAGAATAGTATGCTCCACACTCTGTCAGAGATGATTGAACATACATTAGTTGAAGTTGGGGCGTAGCATGCAGTGTCAAGTCTCAATCCCCTACCAAATATACCACTCATGTGTGACCTAAATATCACCTGCAGAATATCTGGCGAGTTATAGTTCACTGGCCATTATTGAACTTTGCTTACCTTTAGGTTATGAGGGAAGACTTTGTTATGTTGCCGTGGGCCATTCTGCTCCCCACACCTCACCTCTCTCCCCTCCTCCCATTCCACCATCACATACTCCCCACCACACTCAGAACCATCTACACATTCACCATACACCACCCACACTTTAGCTGGTGGAACATATATACCATTACCGGGTGACTGAGTGGCAAGGTCGCTACTCTCTGTATAGTTGAGGAACAGAACTTCATCCTCACTACAAGAGATGTTCCAAAGACACAGAAGCTGATTGGTGAAGTTCCTCTCTGTGAGATATCCCGGAGAGAGAACCAGCGTCACTCCTGTAGCCACGAGACACATTAGAGCTACTCATCACTGGGTGTCTGTTGGCTTAGCTACCATTATATGTCTCTCTGATAGGTCTGGGCTGTCTCCAGATGGGCTGCAATTGACAGACACTCACAGTCACTGACACCTTCTCCACCTCCACCACCTCTCGCACTCTGCCAGTCAGACAAACTAATGGGATATGTATACAGTACAAGGCAGAAGCTTACACTCCAAAACAGGGGAATGGGGACTTGCAACTCTCTGGCTCTTCCAGTACCCACTTTTTTCTCAGTACATCTCTCATTACTTCCACCTGGTGCTCTCCCTGGACTGAGTAGCACATGTGCTGACTGAAGCAGAATGGAAGGAGAGAGGGTGGGGTGGCACACTGGCATTTAAAGCTAACAAGATTTGACTGTTTCTAGGTTTAGGCAGCTAACAGTATTAGGAGGCGAGACAGACTGAAGGTGTGGAGGTGTCAGTGTGGGCTGTTCACAGTGAGACAAAGACCAGGGCAGAGGTGACATCCAGAAAAGGTGGATCCACCCTTCCACCTTGCAGACACATCTCTTAGCATCATCGCCAGCCTAGCAACCCAGCCTTGTATGATACGAAACCTCCCTTAGCTACCTGCTGTATATACATTATAATTATATATACCCGATTTAGAAACCATGTGCATTTGTAGTACTTGTAGCACTTTGCTTGGCGAAAGATCAGTTGACAGCGGCAATAAACATCTAAGACATGTACGTACAGTGTATTACTGACTATGAATGGCCAGCTACAAAATGTTTTACAACTCACAACAAATTATGCACAACAGTCAGCCCTACCCTCATCTTCAATAGTTTGGGCAGAGAGATCGGACTTACTTGGCAGGCACACTCTCCCACACCTCACAGACGGCAGCTGCAGACATCCTCACCATCACCAAAATCACAGCCACACTCTTCATTACAAACCACCTCATCGCCATTTTGACTTGTACGAATGACGACCAGACACAGGTCTAGTACAAACAGATATGCACTTGCTCTGCAAAGTTATGCTCTTTTTGCACCTTTATAGCACACACCTGGTTGCCATAGATACTGTAATGTAATATTAGTGACAGGAAATGACCAATTGAGATTGCCAGCAGAGTTCCAAGTTAAATGACAAAATATTATTATTGCGCACTGCACAAGGTCTGTTCAATATTGTACAGATTGTGTCATGTATTCCTCTCTAGAAGGGTGATTGTGATCATGTGATGCCAGGTTCAAATGTCAACATGGGGTCAGAGTTCATAACGTCTCCAAATGCAAATTCAGCATCAAAGTCGAAGCCACAGAGGGGACCTCCCCCTGAACCAAGAGCCCCTGCAATCATCAGATCTGCACAGAAACAGTCTCATCACCATCTTCTGCCCCGACACAATAGCCTACCTGCTGCCACCTGTGCAGCCTGCTGACTCAGCAGACTCTCCTGCTCTCTCCTCTCTCTCTCGGACTCTTGCCAGAGTCTCTCCAGACACACACCCATCACTGCCTCGCTGTCCCTCTGACAACAGACACACAGACATTAACACACACTGGGAGAGTGGGGCGCGAGGATAGAATCCATTTCTATCTTCGTGGCAGCACGCAATGCGGCACAGTGCGATGGGGCAATGAGACACATTGTGAACTTAGCCTTACTCTAGCATCATTATAGATGAGGTGCTGGTAGTTACTCATCAGCCCATGGCTCCGTGACATCAGAACTTGGGCCACACTCTCGTACACCGCATCAGCTGCACAGCAAGAGGGGAGGGGTCAACCACTACCATCATAGCGGTGTATACATTGTGTTGGGGGCACTACTAGTCCCAACCAATGCAGTTGCTCAGTATTCAGGCTGTATCCTATGAAAAATACTTTATATGGTGCACCCAAGCAGATGTGTATGTGTGTTTCGTCCTGAGGAGAAACAGACCTTTGTCGATGGCCCCAGGAGGTGGCTCAGCTTCACTCCACATGTGGTACGGCAGGAGTCGCGCAATGACGTCATGGAGACTCTTGAAGGGGGTGTGGCTATCTGGCGCCATCAGCTGATTGGTCATCTTGTCTCTCAACATGTTGAACCTGTAGGCTATTCGAGCTTCTTCTGATGATTGTAACACCTGCAAATACATACATACACATCTTGTCTCATGTTTTGTCTATACTTATGCTGCACTTCACTTGCAAAACACACATTTAGTTGTAAAACCTGCAAATGTCCATGGAAAATTCATTTATGAGGCTCAAGGTATTAAGCAGTATATTATAGTAGAGCACCAGAGAGAGAAGCAAACCTTATTGAGAGCTGCAAGTCTGTCTTTCTCGGCCTTGTTCTGCTCCACTCTGACCTGGTGTCTGGTGGCAGGTCGCGAGGTGGACTGACCTCTACTTGCAGAAGTCAGGGCTGATGTTGCAGCTGTGGCAGTGCTCTGCAGGAAAGCAGAAGTGGAGGATGGATGAGAAGACTTACATAGTTGGTGTACCTGATGTGAGGAGGAAGAGGTGGAGGGAGGGATGATGATCGGCACAGCCTGACTACCTACCGGCTGCAGAAATAAGATGTTATATCATCTGATAATCAAAATGGAAGACTAACCTTGCGTCCTCGGTGAAGACCTGTGCTCTGCTGTCCTCTCCACACTCGGATTGCTGTCATGAGCACAGGAGGTAGCTTCAGTTTCTGGAGGTCAGAGTCTGGCATCCGACACAGCACTCCCAGTGTCTCTGGGTTCACTCCAGGGGGGAGAGGTGTGGGAACCCCTGGCTTGATTGGCTCACTATTGGCGATGCTGGTGAGGCTCTTATTTACATCGGATACAGGCTGAGAGTTTGTCTGTTTAGTCGTCAGTAGTGTCGCAGTGGTCCCAGTGGGTGGTGTCACAGTGGTCAGTGGTGGTGTAATAGTAGTCCCAGTGGTCAGTGGTGGTGTTGAAGTGGTACCAATTGTAAATGGTACATTGGTCCTAGTTGTCAATGGTAGAGACACAATGGTCCCAGTGGTCGGTGGAGTGGTCCCAATAGTCCCAGCAGTCCCAATGGTTGAGGTCGGCAATTGGGAGGAGGCAGAAGGCGAGGCAGAAGATAGATGGCTACCCGTGAAGTGAAACAGAGAGGTCGGGGAGAGAGGCATGCTCCCCCGAGCCAAACTGTGCAGGAGGCTAGCTGTGGAAGGAGGGGCAGTGACAGGAGTTGAGGTCGTGGCAGGAGGATCCTGCGTCAACTGAGGCAGACACTGGCCCACAGTGGGGACAATGTGGCTGGCAGCTGATCGAGGGAGAGAGGAAGTGAGCAGAGTGGGGACTGGGGCAGAGGATGTTGTTGATGTGACAGCTGCTGCAGTCTAGGTAAAGTAAAACCACGGGAGTAACAAACTACAATGAATCTCTGGAAAGCGAACAGGTTTTGTGGTTTTCTGCATGTTTTGAATCATGACGGTGTACATAGTGACAGTGCCATCAACAAATCATGCAATTCAGATGGCTGGGTAGCTTAGTTCGCTCGCCAACAGAGAAACTTGGCCAAAAGACTTACCAGCGCTCCAAGAGGTCCTCCGCTCTTCTGCAAGAGAGCTTTGAGTTCAGGAATGCTGTGAGGTCGCTGGTCCTCAGGAAGACTCTGCAGAAACAGCTGCAGCTGCCTCAGGCGCAGGTTGTAGAGGGCAGCTGCCTTGAGTGCACTGGCTGAACCAGATGGAGCCGACACTGGGGGAGAGGACTGACTGGGAGCACGCTCTGAGGACACACAGCTACACTTACCTCTGGCTTGGGAGGAGATAGGAGTGAGTGTTGTGAGTGCGTGGGTAGAGGGAGAGGTGGAATTCGGCTGGAATCCTTGCTTCTGAGAGTTTGATACTGACTCCATGGCAACAGGCTCCACCCCTTTCGCAGAGCTTGTTAGCCGGGAAAATGTGAGTTGAGGTGACTGCAAAAGGGACGTTCCAGTAAGGTTCAGTAGAGATGTGCTGGTAGGGTTCAGCAGAGATGTGCTGGTAGGGTTCAGCAGAGAGGTGCTGGTAGGGTTCAGCAGAGATGTGCTGGTAGGGTTCAGCAGAGATGTGCTGGTAGGGTTCAGCAGAGATGTGCTGGTAGAGTTCAGCAGAGATGTGCCGGTAGGGTTCAGTAGAGATGTGCCGGTAGGGTTCAGCAGAGATGTGCCGGTAGGGTTCAGCAGAGATGTGCCGGTAGGGTTCAGCAGAGATGTGCTGGTAGGGTTCAGCAGAGATGTGCCGGTAGGGTTCAGTAGAGATGTGCTGGTAGGGTTCAGTAGAGATGTGCCGGTAGGGTTCAGCAGAGATGTGCTGGTAGGGTTCAGCAGAGATGTGCTGGTAGGGTTCAGTAGAGATGTGCTGGTAGGGTTCGGTACAGATGTGCTGGTAGGGTTCAGTAGAGAGAACTGTGATAGTGAAGTGCTGGAGGTGGGGGCCATTGTAACTGGCTGTATTGCCAGTGGAGAGGTCACAGTAAGCTGGGAAGACGCAGTATTTTTGGTCTGCAAAAAGTTGGTGTGGTTGGTTGGAGAAATGGCAGCTATTTTCTGCTGAGCTTGTAAAAGGAGGTTTAGTTGTGCCTTCACTTTTGCTTGGCCCTGTGTGTCCCCCAGAGCAGAGCATTGTTTGTAGGCCTGCACCAGCTGGACCAGAAGAGCTCGCTGAGCTGGACTAGCAGGCAGAGAAGGGAGGGAGGTTGGAGCAGCACCTGGTGGGTTTGTTCTGGTGCCAGCACTACCTGTTGAGGTAGTGGATGTGTTAGATATAGAGAATGTACTGGCTGATGTGGAGGGAGGAATTTGGAGAGAGGTTGAGGAAGGAAAGAAGGTGTGAGGCGGCATGGTAGCAGAGGAAGTGAGTGTCGTAGACTGAGCGAGAACACTAGGAACAACTGGTGAGGTTGTGATGGCAGTCAAGGTAGAGAGAGAAGAAGGAAGACAGGTGGGGAACGGAATGCCTGAGGGTATGACAGGGGGGTTGATGGAATAAGAAGAATGGGGTAAGAGTGAGGAAGTAGTGGACCCAGTCACCAGTCTCACAGTACTGCCAGTAAGTAGGGGAGTCCCTGCTAGACTTGGTCTTGTAGTTGTGGGAGTCAGATTAGTCTGAGTTGTGGACTGCACCACTGGCATGCTGGGTCGAGAGGTTTGGAACAGTGTTGGGATGGCGACAGACGATGTGGGGGAATTTCTGGTGAGAGGAGCAGCAGAGGTCCTTGGCTGAGGAAGAGGGGAAACTACAACTGTTGAAGCAGCATTGTTAGCTGAGAGGGAGAGAGGAGAGGAGTGAGATGTGACATCAGTGCAGAGTCGTTTGGGCTCCGGAGGACCAGCAGATGCAGCTGCGGGAAACGAGAAACCTCACCCTCGTCCTGAGCCTGTGGTACACACTTACCTCCTTTCTGCTCTAGGTCACGGGCCAGAACCTCCAGAGAGGAGGTTTGCTGTGCTATCCCTGAAAAGTTGAGCAGGTCTTCGAGACTGGTGAACTCGGCAGTGCGAGGCCTGGCATGGCTCCCAAGAGAAGAAAGGAAGAGGGATGAGGTGTCAGGGGTCTGCAGACTGCCCAGGGAGCCCGAGGAGGAAGAGTGGAGGGGTAGAGAGGGGGCGGAGTTTGGTGGCCGCCCTCCACCTGACATGCACTCTCCCCTAATGTGTGTGTGCGTGAGTGTACATCTTTCATCACTGCTACCATCGCAGTTTACTTTGAGCCGAACAAGACACTAATTGACGCACCCAAACATGGAAAGTTGTCAAACCAGTCAATTCACTACACCAACCTGTTTGACCACATTCCAAAGCCCTTGTCCCAATACATGGAGTGAGTTCTCAGAAAGTATGGCTACACTACCTGAGACCAGGTTGATGTTCCTGTGGCCTGAGATCCAGATCTTATGACCCTAACCTTCACCCTAAATTATATATACACACACCTGTATCATAGCGCGCCACCTCCTAGCTCCATGCACACTGAACAGCCGCAAAAAAAACCGGCTCGGTTGGACCACCAAAACTAAGGGGCCAAACTTGCCTTCTCGTTCGTTTTTCGTTGAGACACGGCGCAGTTAGCGCAGGCTGGCAAACGCCCCGAGTCGCTGGTGCAAACGAAGGGCGGCTACGAGAGAAACGAACGGAACGGCAAGAACTAACGGCCAAGAGAACATAGAGAAGGGTGTGGGATGAGCGGTAGAAGTGTCGCAGTTACCACACTTGAAATTTTCTCTTTCGCGCGTTTCTGTGCGAGCCAGGGCAGAGCTGAACTGAGCCGTAGAAGGCGCCAGTGACGTGGACAGGGCGTGGGAGACAGAAATCAGGCTGGTACAAGCGGGAAACGGCACCGTAACGGAACGAACCGCTCTATAAATAGCTCAGACGCACAGACAAACAGCAGAAGCGCACAAACAGACAAAGGGGCACTCACTTCTCTGGCGATTTGGTAATAATTTTGCTTGCTGGGGTAGGCAGTCATGAAAATTCCACTCGACTCTGTTTCCGGTTTGGCTGTCCGCCCCAGCCTGCTTTGCCGCCACACGAACCAACCCACAGCAGCAATTGCAAACACCTGACTCAAGGTCATTATGACGTCACACAAGCGGCCGCGGCGCGCGGGCCGGGTACACATACATACATGTACGTATGTGTACGTGTGTACACGTACGTATGTACGTGTACGTACGTCGTGCGCGGCGCGGTTGGAAACTACTTTTTTGGTCATCACATTTCTAATGGTGAATGTACTCTCTGAGTCTTTTGGCAATGTCATCAGCCATGTCCTGCAGTGCATCAGCAGTACTGGATATGACATTGTTAACAAACATCCTCTGCTCTGCCGTGTAGTGATCGAAATGGTCTGTGTGGTTTCGGTAGTAAGAGGTGAACCCATCCTGTTGTGCAAACGTAATCCACACAAGTTTCATAATAGTTAAAGATAAGAATGTGATTACCGTGACAGTTGCATTGATGATAGCTGGAGTGACAGGTAGCTCAAGGAACTCCATCATCCTTGAGAGCTGGGGGGCGGGGTCTGTCTTGATATCCTCAAAGAACACAGAGAGCACTGGTCGTCCAGCTGCCTGGGCTCTCAGATTATTCCCTAATATTAGCCGCCATTTGTGAGTCAGATATCTCACTTGAGCCTTCCAGCCTCCTTGGCTCCCTACAATAATATTGAGAGTAAACCCCTTCTCATAATTAGTGAATTCCCCTCACCAAAGAAGGCTTCATTGGCGACATACTTGACATGACTGCTGCCTGTCTGGTCAGATGCATGCTTCTTGGAGACCAGTCGGTTCCATTCTGCTATGTTGGCTTGGAATGGGTTTCGGATGAGGAGGATGGCCTTGTCAAAGACAGGTCTGGTGGAGTCTGTCTTCTTCCCTCCTCTCCACTGCAGAGAGGAATCGTGAGTCTTTATTGCCACAAGACTGCTACCTCTCAGGCCTTCTCCACAGAATCCCCCTTCTCTAAGAGTCCTGTCACAGTAGATGGAGCCTGCAGGAGAACACCAGTCAGCTTCAGCACACCCACCACAGCAACACTGGCTCACCTGTACACAAACCACTGGCCTTCTCCAGCAGTCCTCTCACCCAAGTGTTCCCCGAGCCTGGCAGACTCACTAAACCCACTCTCTTCTTCCCAACCCCACTCCTAAACTTACACTTGCAGGCTGGAATACTCTTGTGACTGCTCTTAGGCACAGTTTTCTTCTGGCACTTGTGGAAGATGAACCTCTCTTCTGCTGAGAGGAACTGCAGACATGGCGGCTGTGAGCATTGTGAGGATGTGTGGGTGTGGTTCTTGTGAGTGTGGTGATGAGGAGAGTGGGTGATGGGGGGAGGACGAGTGAGAGTGGCCTGCCTTGCATAGTATTCTTCTTTGGAGATTGCAAACGGGCCTTTGACCTGTTCTCTTTCAATTTTACGGACTAGAGAGTCTTCAGCTGTACCTTTCTCTGTCTGCCCACCACCAGCGTCACTGGCCCCATCTGTTACTGGTTCATCGTGTACTCCAATCTGCTCTTGGGTCTCTGCCATGTGACTAGAATAAGTTCCAGCTACAGATGATTTCATCATATAATGTTCTCTCCTCTTTTTCCGGTGATTATTTGTGTGTCTCTGAGTTAGAGGAGGGGGGCTGGGCTCACTCTCCACCTCAATCGTATCCATATCTTTTTCCTCCAACTCATACTCACCTGTGTCCAATAGCACCTCATATTCCTCCTCATCATCATCGAAAATAACATCTTCCTCGTCCTCATCCTCCCCTACCTCACCCCACACACCCTCACCCTTTCCCCAGTAGTGGTCAAATGGAATCTGGACACTGGTCTCTGTTTTACTGCTCTGATGTGGAGTTTCTGACTCATTGTTTGTCTCCTTGCCATCTTCTCTCCAACTGTCACTATTTCCCACTGAATGAATGTTGAGCTGCACATTGGTTGAACCCTGTACTCTCTCTACTGGGATCTCCAGGGCCACACTGATATACTTGTGACCTCTATTGGAGACCAGGTAGAGGTGAACCCCTGACAATAGTCCACTGGCAATGGCAACACACACTACCAGCATTGGCCTCAACTGCATCTCCACTGACTCATCTCACCTCATCAACAAACATGTTTCTGTGGAATTCACTTTCTGCATTCCGACCTCCGGTCTAAGTTGCTAGCTATACAATCAGTAAGTCATGCGACTCATCAGTATCTTGTGTTCACTAGTGAGAACTGTAGCAATTGTCTCCCTTCTGCTAATACTTTTCCTAACGGTCTACAACATTGCAGTATACCTCCTTTCTGGACAGCCTGAGACTCGTCATCCGTCTCACATTACGACAACAGCCAGTGAGAGGCTTCAGAGAAATCGGAAGATTGGCTCTCACACTCTATTTGAGACTGCTACCAGCACTCCTGTCTTTTCCACTAAGGCGACTCACATTGCTAACTTCACTTCTATGCATAAGGCAACCCTGAAAGACAGAGCCCAACATGATACAAACAATAAAACAAATGGAGGAGTGCTGCAGTCCAGTAAACCTACTCTTTCAGAATCATGGACAATCAACCAAGCCTTTCATTGGCCTCAGCCTCGAGCTGTGAAGGCTATGAAAAGAGACAAATGGCTGGCAGACCTGCAGGGCTGCCTACTAAAGTTGCCTTCCCGAGAAGTGATCATTCTAACCTCCAATCAGCCTTACACTGAGGTATGGACTAGCACTGGCTGATGATCTTCCTGCAATTACTCTTGCATCTTAGGTTCTACTCAACTGGCTTATCGCAGCAGTCACTAGATCATCAGTTGACCTCTCTCAGGTAACCTGCTCTCTTTTAATAGTGTATATCCGTCCATACAACAGCTTCTCTCAATTGCAGGTTCTAGTGATAGCCATGGACACAGGGCTGCATTCTCTACTGCAGGAGAAAGGAATTGTTAGTGTTCTAGTCAGACCTCAGTCTTTCCTGACAGCCATTGCTGTGAGGCAGGGAGTCTTTCCCACAGTGATGATGACCAGACTCTCCATCATCAGGTGTAGAGTATACCTCTGTGGGCAGAGTGGCTGGTGATAATACAAGCTGTCTCCACACCCCAGGCTCCTCAATCACTGGGGATACAATGTATTCAATTTCGACACTGATGCAGTCCTCCTGAGGGACCCTTTTCCACTGCTAAGATCCAACGAAGACATAATTGGGACATTTGGAAGGTTTCCAACGGACCTGACCAAACGATGGGGAATCACTCTCTGCACTGCAGTGCTGGTGGTCCGCAGCTCTTCTGCCACTGGTATATACCCCGTTATTGCCACCCTTTGTTTTCACTGCTGAGTCTGTAATATGCAGAGGAGTTCTGGGAGGCTGTGAGTAGAGTTGCCACAGCCAGTTTCAGTGATCAGGGGAAGATGAACTATGGCCTCCAGGCATTAGGAGTGAAGTGGAGTCTGCCATCCAGGAACCTTGGATCTCTCTCTCACTCTGTGCAGGGAGAGTGCCACAATGGTCTGAGAGTCAGCCTTCTACCATACAACATTGCCTGCAGGGCTGGATCCTGCACTCACAAGGCTCTGTCTGCCGGTCTGTATGTCTGGCACAAGGGAGGGGCAAGAGTTACAGAGAAGAAGAGAGATGGAGCGAAGGAGGGAGGAGTTTGGCTCTTAAGGTCTGACTGGGCAGTGGGTTGTGATAGCAAACAAGGGAGACACTGGCTGGAGTGTATTTCATCATGACTTTGTAATGAGAATCCACCAATAATATTAGACTGATAGTGAGTGATACATATGCACACATGAAACCACAAAAACACGGAGAAATTCATAAACAAGGCAAGCGAAAGGTCATGTGGAAAGAGAGAGGAAAATGTCAGAGCAGAGTCTTGTATAGCGCTCCTGGCTCCCTCCCTGCAGCCACTGGAACTCCAGTCGACACACACTGTGGGCACTGTCCTTGTCCAAATGGACCTGGAACTTGGTGCTCTGGCTCTTGAGGTACACTGTGTGGCCCTTGTGGCCAGTGCAGCTGATGTTGAGGCTCTCTGCCACTCGACTCAGTTCAGCCAACAGTCCACTGGTGGAGATCTTGCTAAAGAATTCGAACTGTTTACTGGGAGACCAGTGTCCATTAGTGCGGGGAGGGTGTTTGACAGGGGAGGTGTGTTCTCTGTGTTCGTGCGACCGGCTCCTCTGATGATTACCTCGATTACTGTGGGGCGCAAGGGAAGGGAAATGTACACCATCAGCTGTGCTGTGGGGAGCCTTATTCAGGCCATAGTTCTGCCTCGAGGAAGATGCTATTGACTCCACTTCGTGGAACTCGAGATCATCATAGTAGTCGGGACAGGATAGTCGGTTGCTCTGCTTGCTTGAGGCGGCTGAAGGCTGGCGAGATGCAGGGCGAGAAGTCTGTCGTTTTGACCCAGTGAGGGAGGCCTGGGAGGGGGGCTGGGAGACCCAAGCATGTCTGTTCATCTCCTGCCTCAGCTTGTTGAGGTCTCTGGGGTGGGAGATACTGGTGGGGAAGATGGGAGGAGGTCTGACAGGGTTCAGGTGAGTCATGGGTCTCGGAAGAGCTGCTGTGCCATGAGGACCTCGCTGGGCTAGCACAGCGTTCTTCCTCAGTGAGCGTGGCAAAGTCCCTGTCTTCTTCTGCAGAGCTGGATGTGGGGACAGTGGAACTGAAATGCAGATCACAAGATGCGTGGATGCAACTTACGAGGAAGGTTGTCAGACTGGCATAACTTGTCAATATCAGCCTGCAGTAACTCTGAAGGTAGAGTTTTCCTGCGTTCTCTGAGTCTTGAGCCTCCATCCACTCCCTCTCCTCCTCCCGGCGCCTTCTGCCGTGTCACTGGCCGCAGCTGAACCTTATTCTCCTGAGAGAGAGCAACCAATTACATCATTGCTTGCTACATTATATTATTGCTGGCCACTTACTCTCCCTCCTCTGACAGGGTGGCTGATGGTTGAATGACAGTCATAATCTCTTGAGGGAGGCCTGTGTCCATTGGGCACTTCGTACTTTGACTTTTTCTTCAGTTTCACATTTGCTTTGCTCAGATTATACCTATGCAATTGTGAGATAGATCTGTCACTTTGTTGGTGGTGCGGTACTCAGGATACATGCATGCTGCATGTTAAAAAAAAACAAGCATTTTTGGCGAGCGGATGCCAGAGAGCGACGGTTGGCAATGCTCATGTGTTCTTAAGCAATCTACCTGTCTAGTCTGGCCTGCAGGAGATAGTAGACAGCTGACAAAGCGCATGCTCTGTCTGTTAGCAGCTCTGCTGTAACCTCTTCTTCTCTCTCTTTCAACTGTAGACGGACAATGTGAACACTTAGAGATACACACGTTGTAGATAATGCTACATGTTGTCTAGGTAGAGGTTTGTGAATACAATTGGAAGCCCTTGTAGACACAGCGTGCCTGTAAAGGTTGGTTTGTCCAGCATTCCATCATACAATAGCCTTCACCAGCCGTGTTCGAGTTTCTGTTATAAGATGCTGGTTAGGTCTCTCGACATTAGTTTCCAAGTTGTGTCAGTTTTGAAGTGTCCGACATGCTATGCTCCAGTCTATGTCTAAAAGCACAGGTGAGTGTTCGTTTTCATGAGCCATGAAACACATGAGCTCGGAAGTTTTGATGAAAATCTACTGATCCCATGAAGTAAGCAGTGTCTACAGTGTATGGTTAAGAATACCTTGAGAACATGGACCATGTGCTCCACAATGTCCTCATTGATGTCATTCGCAGAAAGCTTGTTGGGATAGGGATGTGGCTTTAGGGTGGAGCTACCATTAGCTGCAATCCATGGGTGTGACATGATTGCTGGCATCTTAATCCTACTGGCTGGGTCAGATGTCAGCAGCCCATGCAAGAGATCAGTGCATTCTGCATACAAAGTGAATAGAGAATAATTTACTGCTATCTTGTGAACAGGTGCAGGCAGGGTTTACCAGGAGAAAGATTGGATGGAATTGGGTTCATTTTGTTCTCCAGCATTTTGGCATGGAGAGCAGTAATGTTGAATGGCTCCACAGTGTAGGGCAGACAGCCAGTCAGCATGGCATACATGTTAACTCCCCTGAACATAGAGACAGAGATCAGGGACGGTTAATTAGTGTTGTAAATGAGTGTTAAATGTGTGAGTGTTAAAGAGGCACTCACAGGCTCCAGATGTCCACCTCAGGTCCATAGTACTTGTGGCCCAGTAGTTCAGGAGCAGCGTATGCAGGAGAGCCACACTGTGTACTGCAGTGGACCCTCTGACCTTCGTCCAGAGTGAACTCCTCATTGGAGAGACCAAAGTCAATGATCTTCACAGTTCCTTGAGTGTCCAGCAGAAGATTCTCTACCTTCAGGTCCCTGAACCCAGACAGTGTGTGGGAGGGAAAACAATATTCAGAGGAGGAAGTAATGGAAGTTTATGGTGCAGGGTTAAGTTCAGACAGTCAGGGTTAAGTGGTCTAGGCAATAGAGTTACTTTAGCCTAGACACAACTATTAAGACAGGGGAGCTGTTATCCAGAAAGTTACGTGGACCTCCCTCAGAGCAGATACACGAGTCAGGCATGCAACATGTCAGTGAATCCAATTTCTCTGCTCTATCTACCACTTATGAATAGACTAGTACAGAGATTGGTGTGTAAGTGCAGAGTATATTCAGAAGACCTAAGAGAATGTGGGAGTACATAAGGTGACCTTGCGTTTCGTTAATAATGCTATAATACTTGTAACTAGAAATCAGCAGTTTCAGTGTGAAAGTGCAAAGACAGACATGACCACACATGAACTGCTATTATTATAATTATATAGTGTAGGGCAGTAAAATGTGTACGGCGGTAAAATGTGTACAATGCTGAGTCACAAACAGGAAATTGGAATTCATGACAATTAGGTATTCATCTTAGAGCAATGTTGAGGTGTCTTTTGCTATGTATATGTAAGTATTATGGTGTACTACATTACACAAGAACATATGAATTTATATAACAGACTAAGTACCTGTGGATGATGCCTGCTCTGTGCATATGGTCAACTGCAGATACCATTTGCCTCATGTACCTCCTTGTCTCCTCCTCACTAAGTTGCCGCTCCTTGTAGATATGTTCCATCAGTTCACCGCCTGACAAACACACCATACCCAGTCAGTCACTTAGTCTGTTCACTTCTCGCACTATGCATGCACAGGAGACTCACCAGAGCAGAGTTCAGTGATGAGGTAGTATGAATTGTCAGTCTCCACCACCTCCAGCAGCTGCAGGATGTTGGGATGGTGGACCATCTGCAGCAACTTTGCCTCACGACGAAAGTTTTTGTTCACATACGAATCTTTCTGGGCTTTCTTCTTGTCAATTATCTTGACTGCAACCTGCAGGAAATAGTAATACGACTGGCTGATAATACGTGTCCAGCCCAGATCTAGCTACCTTTTCTCCCACCAGAACGTGGAAACCTTCCTTGACTTTGGCGAATGAGCCTTCCCCGAGCGTGCTGCCCACCAGGTAGTTGGTCACTCTCTTGGAGTGTAAGTAGCTCCTCACATCCTCGACGTTAGCCACGGCTGCAGGCAGCTTGGAGATGAAGGGAGGAGGAGGAGGAAGGTCGGAGCTCCGGTCTTCTTCCCCTCCTGTGCGAACAGGCTCCGAGCGTTGGCCGGCATTGAAGGATTGACCGAGCGTCCAGTTACTCGCCTCCTCATCTGTGGTTCTACGATGTCGTTTTCTTTCCGAACCTCTCTCGGCAGTGGCAGTGCTCATGATTTTGGTGGTGCTAGAACTGACGTCCACTTTGCGAGTTGCCTGCAAAAAGGGGGAATGGCTGACGTGTTGCAAACTGCGCATGCGCTATGGTGCGCGCGTGCGTTAGTCCAAAGTCTGTCAGACTGTTCAGAGGGTAGAAGATGATACGGAGAAGAAAGCCGAGCGTTATGAGGGAGATTTTGAGGAGGAGAAGGATCGAGATACTTGGTGCAATGTTAGCCTCGAAGAGGTTTGTAACTGAATGTCGGTTACTTCTCTGTGTAGAGGTGATATAATACCTTAGGAAATGCCCACGTGTTGACCATGAAGAGGGGGAGGAGGGGAGGAAGGTGTGAGCTGTGTGGAGGTTGACAGTAATGCTGACAGTAGTGCTGGGGAAGAGGAAGAAAGTGGCGATAAAGAGAAGGGAGATGGGGAAGAGGAAGAAAGTGGCGATAAAGAGAAGGGAGATGAGGAAGAGGAAGAAAATGAAGAGGAAGATGAAGAAGAGGGTGAGAAGAGTCATTCCCAACTACTCTCTGCAATCAGTGGTCTGGATCGTCAGAAGGGGCGTGGCCAGAGAAGTGAGGCCACACCCAATGTATCGCAGTTTCAGTCGTCCACCAATGGTGAGGAAGTAAAGCTGGGCGGGTGTGTGTATATTTGCCTCATGTGACAGGTGAAGAGGTGAAGGTGGGAGGGTTGCTGAGGGGAGTGGAGAGCACGGGGACTGACGTAGCGACTCTCCGCAGACAGTTGGCCACACCCACCAGCCACCAGCTGTCTCCCCCAGCAACCACTGGACAAGTGGAGAAGGTTATTAGTCAAGGCTTTTTGAACGTAACTCCTGAAATCTCATTAATCCCTGAAGATTATTATGCACAATTGTTTCCACTAACCGACCTCTGTGTATGTGTGTGTTCTACAGACCCACAGAGCAGTGGCCTACTCATCTGCCTGCAGGGACGTTGGGAAGTGGTTACCAGTGGTAACTCACAACAGGAAGACCTCTCACCTGTCCTTCCCTCTCCAGGAAGAAGCCCCTCCCCTTCCTTCTCTTTCTTCTCGCGTCCAAGACTTTCAGGTACACCAGCACACCTCTGACTGGACTTGAGAACTTTGCACAATAGTGCAAATTATTGTCGCTAGTTCAGGACAGCTTTTACAAAAGAATTGGTTTGGGTATAGTTGCTTCATTTTCCGTTTGTCCATGATGTTGATGACACATGCATAACTGTTCTATTTTCCCAAATCTTGGCTTGTAACCTTCGTTTTTCATGTGTGGAGTGGTGTTTGGATGTGATTGCCTAACGTGTGTGTTGGTGATGGTGTGTGTGGTGACGGTGTGCAGGCAGTGACAGAGTTGGAGAAGGCTGTGGCGGGGGTTCTGGGGAGGAGTGAGGCCGTCGTCGAGGCAACAGATGCAGAGCTGACTGCGGCAGAGAGGGAGAAGCTGGTGAAGGTGATGGGTGAGGAGGGGAGGGAGAGGGTGAGGGAAGGTCGACGGTGGAGGATGCTCATGTCGCAGTACGAGGCCAAGTGCCAGAGAGAGAGAAGGGTAAAGAGCAGGAGGTGAGACAGTATACAGCGTGAAAGTTTCACTGTGCAAATTGTGTCGAGTTAATTTTTATTGTTTGAGACTTACACTACAATGTGAGAACTGGGAAAATGAAAATCAAGTGCAAACCTCTTCCACACATGCGTGGGCCACTAAAAGATGTGTTCTGCTGCTAGTCTAGTACTTTAACCTTCGCTGCGCCGAAGGGTTAATGGAAGCACTTGAAAGTGGATAATCTTCTTCACTATAGTGCACAAACTCAACATGAAGAGTGGTAGTTTTGTGGTGCTAGTTTTTCTGACACTAAAGCAGAATGAACATACATAGGGCTTTATGCATAATTGGTAATGGGCAATCCAAGAGAAAAGTACATGTATATGTTTTGCACCATCTTAGCTATGGATTGTTTTAGGCAAAAATCATAAAATCTAGGGTTGAATAAAATTCCAAAAGAGTTATGCTTATGTGTATGCAAAAAAATAACGGCAGGTTATATACCTTATCTAAACAATGCTGAGGTGGTTATAACCACTTTCTGTGTGTAGGTTCCATAAGGTGCAGAGAAGACGTCGAGACAAGGCCAGGGAGGAAGGAGAGGGGGAAGTAGAGGGGGAAAAAGCAGAGAAGCTAAGGGCCAGAGAAAGGATGACTCTTAAACACAGTCGCCAGGGGAAGTGGGCGAGAGAGGTGCTGGCCAGAGGCAGGAAGGACCCTGCAGCTAGAGCTGCCCTCAGTGAGCACAGCAGGAGAGGCCACACACTCAAACAACATCTCTCTACCCCCGAGAGTGAGGGAGAGGAAGAGGAGGAAGAAGAGGAGAATAATAGTTCCTCAACTTACTTTCACCACGACAACCCTTGGCTCCGATCTGCTAAACCTACAGGTAACCATCAGTTGTAGTAGGCAAATGTTTGGTTGATGTAAACTTTTCGTGTTCAGTTTTTGTGGGTGTTTATGTATGGGTGTGTGCGACAGCTACATACAGTACATATAGTGTGTATTGTGATATTGCAGATGAAGGCAAGATGGAGGAACAAAGATCAAACGTTGACCCCTCACAACACCTTATTGAGGAAGAAGAACATTCTGAGGCCACACCCCCTCCTCAATTGGATGACATCACTTCCTGTCAGCAAACGAATGTCACTTCCTCTGGGGCGAGGAAGGAGAAGACAGGTCCACCAATGATAGACCCGACTGCATACCTCACTCCCCGGGACGAGGTGGGCGGGGCTCTGGGTGTGGCCAGCCAGCAGCTGCTAAAAGTCCACGAGGCGTTTGCTGGGGATGATGTGGTCGGGGAGTTGAGAGGGAGAGAGGGAGAGGGAGGAAGAGGAAGCAGGGAGAGAGAACTTTCAGCTGGACGTGCTACCAGGTCAGTCCCCACACACACCTTTTTTGTGGACCTTGAAGTAAATGTCAACATGAAGGTATTAGACCATGTGATGCACATGTTGTTACGGCAGAGAAGGTATTACACCATGTGATGCACATGTTGTTACGGCAGAGAAGGTATTACACCATGTGATGCACATGTTGTTACGGCAGAGAAGGTAGTATTACACCATGTGATGCACATGTTGTTACGGCAGAGAAGGTATTACACCATGTGATGCACATGTTGTTACGGCAGAGAGGTATTACACCATGTGATGCACATGTTGTTACGGCAGAGAAGGTATTACACCATGTGATGCACATGTTGTTACGGCAGAGAAGGTATTACACCATGTGATGCACATGTTGTTACGGCAGAGAAGGTATTACACCATGTGATGCACATGTTGTTACGGCAGAGAAGGTATTACACCATGTGATGCACATGTTGTTACGGCAGAGAAGGTATTACACCATGTGATGCACATGTTGTTACGGCAGAGAAGGTATTACACCATGTGATGCACATGTTGTTACGGCAGAGAACAGTCTTATATATATACCATATTGGCAAAATTATACCGACATTATATTAGGGTTGTATGTGTGTATATACAGGTTGGGGATCGTGGGGTGGAGAGGGAGTGAAGACAAAGAAAAAGAAGTTGGAAATTTCTCAAAAGACTACGAGAAAGCCACGCAGCGACCGGGAACCTGGTCATGTGATCATTGGTAACCATGGAAATGGAAAACTCAACAAACATCTAGTAAGCCAACAACAGGAGTGTGTTGTTGTCATGTGCAGTGAGGGTTACGTACTTGTTCGTGAGTCTGTCTGTTACCACATGTTCTGCCACCATATATACCCAATGAGACCAAAAAAGAGCAATACCACTACAGTGGCCTGATTTCAAATTTGGGGGTTTTCTCGTAAAAGTACTGCCTTCGAGAGTTATGGCATGGAAACCAAGTGAAATGGCCAATATGCAAATTAGCACAGGAGTCTGCTTGCCTCCAGGATTGACTCCCGGCATGCTGGTGTAGCTAGCCTCTGTCGGACTCTCTGCCAGCTTCTAGCAGACCACGAGCATACAACACACTCATAGTCCAGCCCGTCAGTGCACCGAGGGTTTTCACTTCAGTGCATTCTGTTCTCATGGTGATGCATTTCCTGATGTCACAGGTGAAGCGGTTGCCATGGCCATATAGTACTCCCCAGCAGTTCACCAGAGCTCAAGCCACACCCGTTGGTCGACACTGGAACTCTGAGGTCAGCTACAATAATGTACAGCTTGCATCTTAGTAAGAAATTCCCAGCAGTTTTACATTGTGCATTTAGCGCGATTATCTTTTGGAGCGATAATACGGGGGAAAGATTAGTCATTACATGTACTATAGAACAGTTGTGTAATTCATATGATGTCATATGTACAGGTGGTTCATCGCCAGATGGTCACTCCGAAAGTGGAAACAGCTGTGGGCGTGGTCATCCCACCTCTCAAACTCACTGATGATGTGCAAGAGTTTATAAAGAATGAGGACAGCAGGAGAGGACACCGTGCTCATGATAGGAAGACCACATAGTGCAGGAGAATTGAACATGTATACATCGACACACAATACAACAGTATTATACAGTGTTGTGGCTAGTGCTGTCCGCTGTCCTTGCGCAGTTTGTCAGAATACGCTCGAGATACGATGTTCCATGTCTCCATGTACCGGTCCATGCAGGTACCCAGACACTTCTGCAAACACAGACATCGTAAGATCTCATAATAAGCATTAGTTTGTGACAAGACCCCCAACCTGTTCACGGCTCTCAAGACTGGTACTAGGTGATGTTACACACTTTCTGAAACACTTGTCTGACATTTTCTGAAAGGAAGAAGATAGTATGTCGCCAGGGGGCCACTATCAACTCACCATTATCATCTCTTGCAGGTTAGCAACTGCAATCTGACTCCGCACTTGCTCCATAACCCGCCCCTTCTCCTGAGATGCCCCGTAATCCACTCCTCCATTCCCAAACCCACTCTTGTAGCTACTCATCTCCAGCAACTCAGAGAAATCCACACGTGCGTATAGCTCTAATTAACGTGCACCTTCTTTTAGTGACGTCATTGCGTCAGGTGACCTCTCTTGTTGAAGAAAAGAGCGGTGCTTGTGTTCAGAGCTAGTAGCTGGTACTGTGATGGCTGATTTGCTGGGTGCGCGGCCCGAGTTCACTGACGCCAAGTCTCTTCCTCGCTGGAGCTCCACGGAACACGAGGTTCTCCCTGAACTGGACCCGCAGACCTTGCCAAACGCTCACGTGATCAATCCTTTCCCTGTGCGGGCGGACCTGAATGACAAGATAACTCTGTGGTAAGGATTCTCTGTCTACCAGGTTTGGGGCTGCCCCATGACAGCTTCTCCCTCTTATCTGGCTTCAAAAGGGGTGGAACTTGCCCCATCCTTAGCTTTGCACCAGTCACATTTCACATGCCATGTCTCTCCCTCCCCCCCTCTTGTCTTCCCCTGTCTCTCCCTCCCCCCCTCTTGTCTTTCCCTGTCTCTCCCTCCCCTCTTGTCTTCCCCTGTCTCTCCGTCCCTGGTTGCAGGGCAGGAGATGTGGCCAGTCTGTCAGTGGAGGTAGTTGTCAATCCAACCAATGAGAATCTGTCTGACAAGAACCCAGTCAGCTCTCGACTGCTGGAGGTGGCCGGTCCCGAGCTCAAGGAAGAGTGCAAGAACCAAATTATTAGTGAGTGGCACCTCAGCCACGGTGCGGGCAGATTCCTCCCGGCCTCTCTCTCTCTCTCTCTCTCCCTAGGCTGCAGGACAGGTGAAGCCAAGATCACAGGAGCCTACAAGTTACCTGCAAGGTCAGTTGTACATCTATGTACAAGCTGCCTACTGCCAAAAGGTTGAGGAATAAAACTTTTGCATACTCTTACCTCAGCCCTTGCTGACCTCCCATTCCCACTCATGAGTTCAAGAGCGTTCTTTCTCTCTCTACCGTCTGATGAATTTCATGACTAGTGTTTAGGCAATCTGTCCTTGAAACCTTTCCTTACTAATCTCTCGTTCAATCAAAACTTTATCATATATGTTTTTCTGCAGACATGTCATCCACACAGTCGGACCACGGTACAATATCCGTTACAAGACAGCTGCCGAGAGTGCTCTCTACAACTGCTACCGCAGCGTCATGCAGATTGTCCGGCAACGTCGCTTAGCTACCGTAGCATTTAGCACACTCAACTCCAGTCGCCGTGGTTACCCTCCCGAGGATGGGGCTCACATTGCAATCCGTAAGAAGTAGTTATCTCTCCACTCCTCACTCTCTCATCACCATGGCAACAGGTACCATCCGAAGGTTTCTGGAACACTATGGAGACACCATTGATGTTGTTGTGTTTGTTGCCGACAGCAACGAGGTCAGAGTTCGTATCTCTTGCTCTATACAGTGTCAAATGCCTCCTCTGCAGATGGTGTATGACAAAGTCCTTCCAGTCTATTTCCCTAGAACAAAGGCAGAGCTGGAATGGGCCATGCCCATCATTCCTGCAGATATTGGTTTGCAACACCCATTTGTTGCTATGGAGATTGACTTTGATCCTCGTAGGTAACGAGTTTGGTGAGCCAGTGATAACGGAGAGGGGAATAAGAATATCAGGAGATCCAATCTCAGGTAATTAGCAGAAACCACACCCACTTTGTCATGTGACCCCACTGTGCGTGTGTGTGTAGGGAGAGAGGGGGAGGAGGAAGAAGAAGAAGAGGAAGAGGAGGAGGAGGAGGAGGAGGAGGAAGAGTTGGTGGAGGAGGTTGGAAGCCACCCGTTTGCGGCCATGACTCCAGACCAGGATGCAGAGAGGAGGAGAGAATTGGGAAGATCCAGACCTCCGTCACAAGAGGAAATACAGCAGAGAAAGTGAGTCAACTATGTTTTACACAAATAGTATTAGCAATAGAGCAACAAAAGTGTGTTCCATGCAACCAACTTCGTTCGTGTAAGCCATCTTTCATACTTGTTGCATTGACCTACTCTTTTCCTCAAACTTGGACTTAACTCCCACTATAAATAGAAAGACAGTTTGGCATGGAGATGTTGACAGAGGGAGTTGGGTGTTCCCTTTCTCCGCAGGTACCAGGAGATGCTGCACCGAGCCAGAACAGAGGTGTTCTCCGACCTCTCTGACCTCAACGCCCTCTACAAGGCAGGCCGCGACTATCTCGGTCGGCCCGTTGTGGTCTACGTTGGTAACAGATTCCCTGCTGCAAGCTTTGACCTCTCCCGGGTAGGCTTGTGCGATGTGGGTGTGGTCATGACTTTCCTGACTCCACCCACAGGCAAAGGCGTACTTCATTCAAGTGATGGAGAGCATTGTGCACCACGATTACATCATAGTTTATTTAAATTCTGCCATTCAGTCAGACAGACCTCCAGACGCTAGTTTCTTCAGAGATCTGTACACTCTCCTAGACTCCAAGTGAGGGCACACACTGGGTACTGTATGTAATATAGCCTATAGCCGTGCTCGAAAGTGTACTCTGAGAACATTTTGTAGGCCAACCATAGGGGGTGGTTGAACATGGGTAATAATAACCACGGGTGTTGCATAACCAATGGTATGGCGCATGAAACTGTTGTCCAAACCAGAGGGAATTTTGATCTGTGTCCACACAAATCTCATTCCCTGATCCATGTACATGTATGCAGGTATAAAAGGAATCTGAGAGCTCTGTATGTGGTCCATCCTACCTGGTGGTTCAAGGTAAAACACCCCCTCCTCCCCTCACTCACACTCACACACACACAGTTGCAGGCGTGGTGGTTCCTGACATTCACTGCCGGGGAGATCAAGGACAGAGTCCACTACCTCACTGGAGTCCAGTACCTCTACGACACCATTAACCCTGACCAGATTGACATTCCTCAGTTTGTCATGGATCACGATCAGAATGTTAGTTCTCTCCCCGCATCCTCTTCTTCTCTATTGGGGATGCTTTCGCTGCATCTTTCTTTATACTGCGTATTAGATTTTGTGATTTGAAACTCCCATTGGGTTAACTGCTCAAAAGAGAGCATTCCTTTACACATGCTTGAGGTCCTCTAAAAATGCTTAAAATCTGCTCACAAGGGAATGTCTCACAGGGTGTGGAGTGCATAAATTGTTGCCGTGTTCTCAATTACAATGACATCATTTCCTTTGCTGGTGCAAATCACGATAATGCTTAGAATCGAGATGTGTGTTTCACTTGTCTTATATACACGAGGTAAACAGCAAATGTCTCCCTCCACTCCACCAGTTGAATGGCTCCAACTACTACACTCCTGGCAGTAAAGGAGATGAAGCCAGTGGTGGGCTCTAATTAGAACGTTTGGACAGATCTTGTGTGTTTGTGCTGTCCGAAAGATGTAAATTTTTTTATTGGCTCAAAAATACATAATATGAACGTTTGTACAAAACATGATTGCGGGATGAGCTTATTGCGGGATGAAACCTAGGTTCTTTTTTGCTCTCTTTCTTGCGGTCCACCAGTACCACGACTGACTCTGTAGACCTTGTTAGAGTAATGGAGGCCGTCCACATCGCCTCCTAGCAACAGAAGGTCTCCACAAGATAAGAGGATGACGCTGGCAGAGACACTGACGCGAGGAATCGTTCCTGCAGACAACCAGTCTCCCTCATGCCAGAGATACACTTGGAGCCCTCCCTCGTCACTGGGTGAGGAGGGAAACAATGCCAGGTGGTGTCCCACCGACACAATCCGAGACACAAGGAAAGGGGGTGCGACAAACTCCTCCCAGTTAATGTGCGGAGTACTGTTGCTTGTAGATGGTTTGGTTGACAAAACCTGTCCTTCCTCTTCTTCCTCTTTTCTCTCCTCCTCTTCTTCCCTCTTCTCTTCTTCCTCTTTTCTCTCCTCTTCTTCCTGGGGGGGTGGGATGAGCGAGTGGAGGTAGCTCTGGAGGGATACGTAGTGTATTGTGGAGACTTTCATGCCTCCAATGAGGTACCAGTGGCCACAGTGGACGAGTGAGGAGAGAGAGGAGATGGGAACAGGGGGAGGTGACGCTGACACCCAGTGGTGACCGTCAAATACCTCCACATTGTAGTCCAGGACCCCTATGCGTCCCCCAGCAACAACCAGAAGGTGGGCGTGGCAAAACACCACTGGGTGTGCCCGGGCGGCTGACATGGGTGGATAGGGGTGGAGCCAGCAAGACTCATCATCGTTAAATACTGCGATTCGATTGGTCATTTTCATCCGTCGTCCCTTCTCCACGTCTTTTCCCCCCGCCAACAGCAGCTGACCTTCATACTCTGTCATTCCAAACCATCTCATTGGAGAGACGGGAAGCTCCGCCCATAGGTCAAAGTTTGGGTCGTACTCGTATACTGTCATCTCTGAGTTGGCGTGGCCAGTATAGCCTCCACCCACAAACACCTTCCCTCTGTGTAGGGCAGCTTGTAGACCTTTCATTCTGACCGGGAGGTCGGCACGAGAACGCCATTCTATGGCAGGTGCTCTGTGGTGGGGACAGCTTGGCGCTGGACTCTGAGAGGGATCAGGAGGAAGAAGAGGAAGGGAGTGCAGTACAACCTCCGATAAAGGCACTCCGAATAAAGGACACAATTCCCAACAAAGGAAACAGTTTTATGTTATATATGCCAGGACCACTTATACATTCAGATATAAACAGATCAACACAAATGTCCTTTATAGAGAAGGTGTCCAGTGTTCTTTTAACTGCATCCTCGTATATTATTCAAAGATCCCTATAGTATAAAGGCAAAACACCATGTCTATACAGTAATTGGAGATTCCAGCTACTTGATCAAGGAACTATGGAGAGCCAGAAGGAGTAGAAGTTACTGTAGCAGCTGGTGCCACCCAGTCCACACACCTCCTGTTCAACTTGTCTACACATACATCACCATCTCTGTCATCGCCATGTTGCCATCTCCACAATGGTCAAACAGTCATGTTATCATGTACCCTATCGGCTATAAAGGCCTAAGCCCTGAGCCATGATCTAAATTTGCTATATAGTGGCCAACCACAGTGCTAGACAGCTTTCTACACTGGCCTAGTTGGCAGGATCGGGATTTGTCATTGATGAACGATGGCTGGTGTGATTCAAGGGCCCTATACTCTGGCGAAGGACCATTTGATGCATCCACTTGTATGATGCAGTACACTAACCAGCCTATCCTGAGCTGTCTTCAGTATACCTCCAGCAGCAGTGGTAGTGGAGACCTTAGCCGCCTCTTGAGACCCCTCTAGCGTACAGCTGCTCTCTTCTCCTTCGCTGGCAATGACGACAAAATCCTCCTCGTCTCTCCCCACTCCCGTCCTCCCTTCCCCCACCTCCACACAGGCTCCATTGCTACCATACGTCGTCACCTCTTCATCTGTCAGTGGACGAAGTTCTGTGAGGTAACAGGACGACCTAATACAGTGTTCCGATATACCAAAACAGGAGTTTCATTGGCACCAGCCCTATATATACATCTCGCTATACTGGTGTAGCTAACCGGTGCTTCACCACGCGAGCCCTATATACCTCCATTACAGTATAATATACAGATGGTGGTATATTATACTACTTCAAAGAGCCCTAGCTGGCTCTAGTGGAGATTCCACAAGCCCTAGTCCCTATGTAGCTATATACAGCAGTCACTGGCCCTATTATATCCATAAGGCTGGCACATCAGGCTGTATTGCTGCATTGTTCCGATCCTGGGAAAGAAATTGATCAGGTGTCTGAACTACACCAAGCCACAGATATGTTGCGTGAAGTATCCATGAACTAACTCAACCACAGAAAGTTACATGGATACTCCTCCAAAAACAAACAAACCTAAATTTGACCATCAAACATTAAACAGGAAGTGCACCCGTATGTATTCCACGGGATGCACAGCGACTAAGTTTTCGTGTTTAATTGTACACTGCTATATGCACGAACAACGCCAGCTAACTGGCACACGAATAAGCCCACCTATAGTTTACAGGAAAAGTTAACTGCTCACCCATTGCAAACGTATTTTTGTGTGCGACACAAAAATTCGTGCCTCGAGGTATATACAATGCACGATTTGTTGACATCACTAACATGCAGCAACTATTCATTAGCACAAAATTCCACATTGTGCCAAATTATGTGATTAGCCTCGTTTAGCCGGTAATAATACATAGGGTATATATCGCTACAGAGCATTCATGGTCTTGCAATAGTATATACTGACCCCTCTCTCTGCTGCTAATGCTACTGGTGTCCTTTTCCCTCTCTCTGCTGCTAATGCTACTGGTGTCCTTTTCTCTCTCCTCTTCCTCCAACCTGTTCCCTGTCAGCCAGCCAAATAATCGCTCCATCGCCGCAGCAACTGCAGTGGGGAGAGAAAAATGGGCGGATGTGTACCAACAATGATTAGCAACCCTTCCCCATAATATAGCCTCCTCCCATTCACTCGCTATGGTGCCAAATACAACAACTACTATTTATGTACAGTTTATAGCTACAGGTCTCCGCTGAAATATAAATATGCTGGGCCTGATGCTAAATAAGTCGGCAATATACCTCGCTGGCGGAGAAACCGGAAGGCTTTGCAGCACGGCATCTTTCTTGATCGTTTCTGCGATCGTCACTATGGCGGCGACAATCTCACATGTAGCTATATAGTAGTATCTCGTGCTCTTGTTCGACACGTGTAGCTAGCTATAGTCTAGTCCTGCCAGCTCTTTTCTTGCTCGTAAACACTACTGATCTGCAAACGCTGCAGTTCTAACCCGCCACTTGGCACGATTCATGATGTTCCACTCCAAAACGGAGGCGTGGCATGACCTCCCGCCGCGGCTCTGCCTAGCTTACCTCTTCACGTCCTCTCAGCAGCCCTTCTGCACAGCCCTAGACTGCTCTCCTTGGTCCAGATCAGTGACATACCGACGCGATATTTGCCACTCTCAAGGTGCGAAACCGCAGCAAAACAGGCATGCGACAGCTCAGACAAATATAAACCGGAAGTGCGTTTGTTATTATAGTCTTTTCCGGTTATGCAACATTGAGTAAGAGACGTTGCTGCTCCTCAACCAATTATTGTTCTGCCTCCTGATTTGAGGGACCACCCTCATGTTGACAGGAGGCATGGATGACCTTGCGGTCAAGCAAAACTTGTTTTGGCTAATGTGCCAACTGTCGTACATTCCCTGGGTTCCTGAATATCTGCTCCATGGCTGAAAAGTAGGAGCAGGAAGAGGAGGAGGAAGGGCTGCGTGTATCTTTTGCCAGCCTGCAGTGATTTTTTCCAAGTTAGAGTTTGCGGGAGCATGGGTTAGGGTATACCCGGAAGGTTTCTTGTTCTCTTCCTCTTGTTTTTCATGTGCTGCTGGAAGTAGCTGCCTTGTGACTGGAGTGAAGGTTTCACGTGACTGCCAGGTAGACGGAGGGGCTGATTAGAGGCAAAATGAAAACTCTTAGAAATGGTGATGGATGTGCCTCAGCCACAAAAAAGTTTAGTTCTAGTGCATAGAGTCATATAGGTGAGTGTGTAACTACAAGCACCACACAAAGTCTGAGGTCTTACTCTGAATAAGTCTCTTTGTCCAGTCAGAAGGTGTGAACCACTGAACAATGGCGGTAGAGGCAGCTGTTGCTCATACCAACCCCTCCCTGGGACCCAGTGTTCCTCTGGTTGCCACATCTGCTGCCTACACACAGAACATACCAATAACCTGCTACCAGTGACCCAAACTCGGGGTCTCCTCTGTCCACCACAGTATTTCGAATGGAGACAGGAACATCTTGCCTGATGATACCCAGACCTACTCCTGCAATAGTTCTTGCTGCAGTTTCTTACTGCATCTCTTCGATCTTTCTTCTCCACGCCTCTGTTTAATCCGCCTCTTCCCTGCCTCATTCCAAAGCCACGTCTTTTTTCCTCGCTCTTGTCTCTCTCGTTTGCCACCATCTCTGAGCTTTCTCGCTGCTCTCTATTCCCTGCTGGTCTAGAATAACAGCCAGTCCTCACCTCTGTTCCCTCTCTGTTCTCCTCACTTGGACACTCGTCCCTTAAAGAACAAAGTTCTCTTTCATGACGCAGTTCTCTTTTACAAGATGTTTCTTTGGATGATTTTCCCTTGTTCTCAAAATTACTTATTTTCTCAGGGAGTGCTTTAGTTTCAGAAGATTGTCTTTTGGAAATAAGTGGAGACCTGCCATCTACAAACACTGTGTCTTTGGTACCAGAGGCTGACTGCTCTTCTGTCTCCAGATCCTCACTCTTGGCAGCTGTCAGGCTCTTCCAGGGCAGCATTCCCAGTGACCTTCTGATGACATCCATTTCTCTTCGGTCATCTTCTGTCAGTATATCTGACGGGTACTTGCGAGTGGCCACCAGACCAATACGAGTACACTGGTCCACCTGTCTCTCTTCAGAGGCGGTGAGGGGAAGAGGGGACGAGAGGGATGGAGGGCCAACATCAGATTCACTCTCTGCTTCACTCACTACCTCACTCGAATCTGCAGAAATAAGATGTCAACAAGAAATTGATTATTATAAAACACCTATGGTTGAAGGGTCACTTGGTACTCGATGCAGAACAGCACCGCTAATGGTATCAGTGACTGGAGGTTTATTCATGGTGACGAACGACGACGCGCGCGCGGTGACGCGTGAAGTATGCGCATGCGTATCCGCGTAAAACACGGAGCCGCGCGATTGGTAAAACATCATTATAAATACTCGGATAGAAAAACATAATTATTAGTGCATAGTATATACAAAACTTAAATTCATCTCTATGACATACAAAGGTGGGCTAATTATTGCCTAATGATGATATATACGGCTAACACACAATTGTCTACTAGATGTGGAGACAAACGGCACACATGATGAATCCAGTTATTGCAAACGTCCAAGGAAATAGACAAGGGGCAGCATACCAAAGAGGACTATAGTGGTGGAGACCATTCCAAAGATGATGTAGTTCCAGAAAGTGAGGCGGAAATCGATGCTGCTTCGAGCCTTCTCGGCTACAATCAGGTTGGCGACTGAGCCAATGAGGGTGAAGTTTCCAGCGACTGTGGATACCCATGCCAGCAGGAGCCCTCCGAGAGGACCGTCACAGTCGTGGTCCCCACACAGACCCTGGATCTTGTAGGCAATGAGGATGACAAGGGGAACGTTGCTGAAGATATTGGAGCCGATGATTACAAACACGGTGAACAGCATGGTGCCTCCGAACTCCTCAATGTTCATAAAGTCGGACATCTTGTAGAAGGCGATGGTGGGGAAGCAGGTGTTCTGGAAGCCACCCAGCCAGACAAAGAGCCCCATGAACATGAGGATGACAGTCCAGTCAATCTTGAGCATGGCATCGTAGGCATACTTCTTGTTGAGGATGGTGTCCATGAGCATAGTGAGGATGGCGGCACCCACGGGGACGAGACCGAGGTTGAACTGGGCAGGAACCACTGGTGGGGGAGGGATGGCGAGGAGGACCACCACCAGAGCAGTGACGAAAGCCAGCCATGCTGCAAATAGCTTCTCCCTCAATGTGCGGTCCTTCAGAGGGGTGGGGAGAATATCATCATCTTCATCATCACCGTCTTCTGAGGTCACATCTGGAATTGTCTGATAGTCCTCCCCCCTGTATCACAATAATTATACATGTTAGACTGCAGCGCTCTTTGACTAGCTACCCAATAACTTCACTCACTTTTTCCCATTCTTGTCGTCGTCGACTCTGATGTCTGGAACTCCGTGGGAGTTGGGGACCTTTAGCTTTCCGCCGGGGTAAGGGCTGGCTCCGCGGCCGCCTCCGCGCTTCTTGCCGCGCGGAGGAAGAGAGCCGGAGACGCTGGCGCGGTCCTGGCTGTAGAGCAGCTCTCGCTCCTTTGCGATGGCGCTGCTGAGGTAGGGATCGTGGCTCTGGTCGTAGCTGAGCGCCAGAGATTCCCTCTCGTCCGCGAGCGTCTTCGGGTAGCGGGAGTCTCGGCCGCCGGCGACCTGCTCTTCGTCATCTGGCGGTGGGGCCTTCAGGAGTGCGATCTTGTAAAACATGATATAGAGGAGGATGACGGAGATGACTAGTCCTATGACTGCCGCGGGGAGCTCGGCGATGAAGAACTGCAGCAGGTTGACTCCTGCGGCGGAGGCGATGAAGGCGTTCTGCGGATTACCGAAGACGGTGGCAGCACTCCCGATGTTGGAAGATGTTGCGATTCCCAGGCAAATCGGCAGGAGCTCCCTCCGGTCTCGACCCTGCTTCACGAACTCGTAGAGGATGAGCGGCGTCACAACGAGACACGTGGCGTCGTTGGTGATGAGCGCAGACATGAACGCGGACAGGAGACAGATGCGCCAGAGGATGTTTCGGAAGGGTTGGGCTCCGGTGCCGAAGATCTTGAGCGCGACAAGTCGCAGTAGCCCCTCTCGGTCGTAGTAGTAGGACAGCATCATCATACCTACCAGGAGGAAGATGGTCTGCATGTCTCCGATCTCTGCCTGGATGTCGTACACTTCCATCTGGCCGACGGCGTTGAAGATTACCATGAGCGCTGCCCCGACCAAGGCGGCGGCGGGTCGACCGAGGGGGAACCATTTCATGTCGAACACGATGAACGGCCATACCAACACAAAGATAATGGTGGCCACCACCTTGACGTAGATGCTGGAGTCTTCCTCTAAGCACTGGCTCGCTTCCCCGAGGCTGTACCGTAGTCCTTTCGTTTCGTTGAGGGGCGGCAAGCTCCTGCAATCAGACAAAAATTATATTATTATAGTGCTTGCAATTATGTTGCTGCGCTGCATGCTAAACCTGATTCTTTCGCTGTAAGCGCTGCATGCAGCTACACAGCTCGAAACAGGGTTTTACCTGATTATCTGCAGCAGCTTCTCTGTATGATGAGGAGCCATGGCCGGTCCCCCCCTCTCTCTCCCTCACTCCGCTGGGTCTGACACTGAGAGTCGCTCACACACGGAGCGCGAGAGAGAAAATATTAGGAGAATAGTGAGTGCAAGAGTCTTAAAAATAATCGGTTGCTGTCGACACTACAAGTTTGGAGTGCTTCTCACAGTGTTTTTAGAGGCTGTATGAGCCCCTAAAATGCCGAGCCATTCAGGTCGCTGTAGCAGAAATGTACTGTTTTCAATAGCGTCTCTCACAAGAAGAAATGTGTTAAACCCTCTCAGATCCATTCAAGGCTCGGTGCTACATGAGCTTGGACAACGAGACCGTTTCATGCCCTGTGTGAGGTCGGAATAGGAACACGTGACAACATTGCTGTCGGGATTAGTATATCATTTGGTCTCTTTTCCGAGTCTGCACATACAGCAGCATGTATGGGACAGAGCGCAATGCATCGTGGACACCGCTATTGGGTGGCTAATGTTCCCAACACAGTCTGCTTTGTTCTCCTGATAAAAGCAGGTTCTTAGCGCATACAATGTGTGTCTCATCACAGATGGTGGAGCTTTGTGGCCCAATCTGTCACAAATGTCTACTTTCACATATACGCTGGTCACCACATCAGATATTTCATTGTGCATGAAAATGAGCAAAGAGCGATGCGGAGGCAGCGAACATTGTCATCACACTGTTATAAACTAGCAGTTCATAATAATTGATTTACAGCACCGGTAGTATTGCAGCAAGATATTAGCTACCTTGATCACACACCAGAACATAATATCACACAAACTACAAGAGTATAGTTGTTCATGACAATCTAGGACTCGGTGGTGTATCTTGCAAGAGTGTAGACAACTGGAAGGCCAGTGAATATGACAATGAGACTGGAAATGAGGCCGAAACGGGCATATCTGAGGAAAGTCAGTCGGTACCCAGCAATGCTGCGTGTCTTCTCCGCAACTATCAGGTTGGTGATGGCTCCAATGAGGGTCATATTCCCCGAGACTGTCACCACCCACGATAATAAGAGTCCTCCCAGAGGTCCGCGACAGGCCACACCCCCACAGAAGAGGAGGGGCAACTTGTCCACCATTAGGATGGTAAGCGAGACATTGCTGAAGATGTTGGAGCCCACTACAACAAAAACGGTGAAGAGTATGGCGCCAGAGAAGGTGTGGAGGTCCATATATGGGGAAAGACTCTCAAACACCAAGTGGGGGACACAGGTATTTTGGAACCCTCGCAGCCAAGCAAACAGACCCATTAGCATGAGGACCACTGTCCAGTCAATGCTTGCTATGGCCTCAAACGACGTTCTCCTGTTGAGGATTGAGTCGACGAACATGGTGAGGATCGCTGCACCCAGAGGGACCACCCCGAGGTTGAACTCTGCCGCGACAACTGGAGGAGGAGGCAGGGCCAGGAGAACCACAGTCAGGACTGAGATGAAGGCCAACCAGGCAATGAAAAGAAGGTCTCTGCGTCCTCTCTCCCGGAGTGGAGTAGTGAGGGGGACGGGGTCAGGGTAGGACTCCACCACAACAACATCTCTCTCCCTCAACACCTCCACCACCTCTTCCTCTTCCCCTTCCACCCTGGGCTGACTGTGCGTGACTCTGATCTCTGGCAGGGTTACCTCCACCAGCACAGGCCCAGGACTGTGACCCACATGGTGGTGATGGGAGCTGATACTGTGGCAGCTACGACCGCGACTCAGACTGTGTAGGGAGCATGAGGTTGACAGTCGTGCGCGACCGTGTCCAATGCTGTGTTGAGATCTAGAGGGAATCAGCTGGTCTCCAACAAACATCGCCTCCCTTTCTTGAGCAATCTGACTAGTGAGCAAGGGGTCAGAGGTGTGGTCTAGGTCTAGAAAAGTTGCGTGTCTCTCTTCGGCAATGGTCCCCGCGCAAGGCTGCAGCTCCACACCCTCTGCATACGCTCTTTTCCTTTCCTTTCTCTCTTCCTCGTCCTCCTTCTCACTCCTCTGTCCAAAGAGAACTCTGTAGAACAGGATGTAGAGCAGACCCACACTGATCGCTAAACCCAGCACGGCAGCGGGGAGCTCGGTCTTCAAGAACTCAATGAGAGGAATGTCTGCTGCGGAAGATATGACTGCATTTTGTCTGTTTCCAAAGACAGTCGCTGCACTGCCAATATTGGCAGAGGTGGTGATCCCCAGAGCCAGAGGCAGGATCTCCTTGTGGGGACGACCCTGCCGTTTGAACTCAATCAGCAACAGTGGACTCAGAACCAAAGCTGTGGCATCGTTTGTGATGAACGCAGCCAAGACCCCAGCCAGGAGACACACTCTCCACAGCACCGAGCGCATCGGTGTGCTAGTTGAGCCGAAGATTGAGAGAGCAAGCAATCGCAGGAGACCTTCTCTGTCGAAATAGTAGGCCAGTAGCATCATACCCACCAATAGGAAAAGGGTTTGGAGGTTACCCTGGCGAGCTTCAACCTCGTAGACCTCGTCCTGGGAGATGACAGAGAAGAACACCATCATGGCTGCTCCGAGAAGAGCCGCGGCTGGCCGGCCAAGTGGGAGGAACCTCGAATCAATCACCACCAGAGGCCACGCCACCAGAAACAGTCCAGTTCCCACGATCTGCTGGTAGAGCCCTGGGCTGGGGTCACAGAGGTCACTGCTTGTAGAGTTCATCTTCCTTGGTAAAATGGTGGGGAGGACCCTTCAGTTAGTCAGTGCCTAGTGAGCTCAGAACACAGCATGGGTGAAATGTCTAATTGCAGCCCACCACTAATTCTCTGACACGGCCTACGTGTAGGGGAGCATGTGTAGCTAGTGTTAGTTTGAATGACTGGAGACTGTCTCTAACACAACCATTGGCAGGTGTAGCAGTCAACACGGGCACACTTTGCCATTCACTGCTCCATGTTCTATTGGCAGATGAGATGTTCACACAAAGTTCATACAAAAAGTTTCATTGTAGACCAGCTACAGATTGATGTATTATAGTGAAAGTTATGAGATAAAAAATAGGATGATGAAGATTTCGGTCTTCAGCAGTTCTGTGGCAAGGCCAGGCTCAGTCAGACAGACCACTTCCGGAGTCAGTGGGGTGGAGGGGGAGGATGGGAGGAGGGCGAGGGAGAGGGAAGAAGGGGACCTCTGCCAGGCAGGCTGTTGACACTCTCCTCGTGTACAGCTGCTGGTAGGCACAGGCAGCTGCTCTCAGGAAACCATTACAGGCCCTTCCATACTCCAGAGCTGCTTCCTCCACTTCTACCCCTATCGTTAACAGATGTAAAATGAAAGTGACAATGTCAGACATTATCCCTACAATCTAAACGATTAACCCTCTTACCACAATTACATGTATACATACTTATGAATAATTAATTAGGTGGAAAAAATAAAAAGCGCCGAGGCCAGGATTTGAACTTGGGTCCAGACGCAGTACATCGCGGTAGCTAACAAGTGCATTCCGCGTTACAGGGTTATGTACGTAACAACATTACAGTACACATACAGGACACACATTGTCTAAAAGGTGCCTGAATAGCCGTACCACATAATTGACTTACTCTGTTCCTGAGTCAGTTTAGAGACACATTGACCTGGTCTACCTGCACAGAGAGTCAGCCAGTCATGTTGTAAGGGGAACCCTAGCTACTGCACCACTTACCTTCCCCTTGCCTGGCCTCGATCCCACGATGGAGTAACAGAATCATTCTCTTCTCTGACTCATTTGGTTTGAACTGAGACAAGCAGGCAGAGAGAGAGACAGTTGTAAGTAGAGAGTGTTGGGTGTGCGAATACATACAGAGGTTTAGCTACCTGTGATGGAACACTTTCCTGGGTGTAATGGATCACTCCCAGACCAACACTCAAGACACCTGCATACATTCAGATGTCATAATACCATGCCTCTACACATCCTTACATTATGAACTCTTTATCCCCTTGCTTTAACACCAAGCTTGCATTGCTGCATGAGCACGAGGCTAAGAAGCTTAATAATCAAAGCATCAGTAGTAGAATATTCTCCTATGTACAGCGGGGTCTCTATCAAGAGCTTACCATATCCAGGGAAGGTTCTGCCATTAGCTGAGCTGAAGAACGTCAACGGACCCTCAATGTCGTTGTAGACTTGCAGGACAGTGATCCCAGGGAAGCTCTGGATGACGACTCCTCCAATCCTCACCACCACCTCCTGTCCCTCGTACACCACCTTCCCTTGCCCTGGGACCAGGATACCACTCTGACTGTAATACCTCCGTGGCCTCGTGCCGTTGCCCTCGACAGCACTGGTGTTCATACCAGATGAATCCTACAAGATGAGAGTTAGGATCAGTTACAGGTTCTGACAGTTTCCCTAGAGAGAGCTGCGCAGGTCTTGGTCAGCTACTCCCCCCATTGTGGACCAGTGCTAGTGTACGTAAACATTGCCAAACTGAGTCACTATGTAGTCGTGACATCACACAGGGCTGTATACGGTGGATAATAGCTACCCTGTTGCAACAAAAGCCCAACACTCACTACCAGGATGATGACGGGCTACTGGTTTTAGACTGAAGCCCCACAGTTTTGGGATGCTCTTTACCTCACGACACACACCCAACTCCTGTTTCAGGTCACACACCTTCCAAATACACACTCAACACTAGACATAACGCCATTAGCGTCAACTTTAACAGGTTTTTATACTTTAGAAAAATTGATTCTACACCAAGAGCATGTAGTTTACAGCAAATTTTTTTACTCGTTTTCATGAGAACATATACGGCCACTGTCTGCATTACACTGCACACAGATTAAATCATCTGACATTGATTACCCTCTTGCTGAAATCGGGTGGGAAGGGAGTGAAGGGAGGAGGGGGAGACACAGGTCGCGGTAGAGTACAATTTGAAGATTCAAAGAATGTCCTCCGAGCACAGGTGGCCATGAGCTGAAAGCCACACCCCCTACCTTGTCTGTTGGACTGGAAGTAGAGGTGGAGTCCAGGATGTCCATTTAGCACCACGAGAGGTTCCTGAGGCCGTCCCGTCTCATGACACACAAGCTCTGAGCCACACAGAGTACATTCACTGCCTGTAGAGAGATAGCTGACATTGTTGGGAGAACTGGCTGCTAGAGCCACACCCACCAGTGGGGTACGTGAGATGGAGGGAGTCTCTACAGATGCTGTCGTCCCTGCACAGACGGGCTGCTGGCTCCAGATCTAAACCTGACACACTGAGACTCATGTAGCTGTCAGGCTCTGTGCATGTCACATGGTATCTGCAGAGAAAATAGGCCGTGGTTTCTTTCTGTTTAGGTATATAGGTGGTCAAAAGCTAGAAAGACAAAAGAAGACTTCATTGTCTCAGTTGTAAAGTGGATTGATTGTGATTTCAACTCTAGGCCAAAGTAACATCTTTCTCTTCTGTGGCAAAAAACATTACGACAAACAGTGCTTTTGATCACAAAAACATAAACTGTTTTCATGGGACATTAGCACTAATGCTTGTATCAATGTTGTCTGGTAGTTCATTAATGGTCTGAAGCCATCTCATCTGAGGCTGCTGTTTGCTGACAACAAGTGCTCAGTCCCAACCTTAAGACTAGGTAACCTTGTTTTTCTGACTTTAGCCCAACAGTGATAGTTTCCCAGCAACCGGCCTTGTGTAAGAGGAGGACGCTGTGGCAACCGAAAAACACAAGCCCCAGCGAAGCATTCTGACCTCAGGCAATGTTGTGTCTGTGCAAAATTGCCAGAGAGATAATATAATTGATTGACTATGAGGGGGCTCTCTCTGCCTTTAATGGCTCTAAGTCGTGAAAAACTGCCCACTTTTGTGGCATAACAGACGCCAGGTCTACCTGATTAATTCTCGGATCACCAGATGCTTTGTACTTTGCCAGCTAGGATCTTGGCCTACCTCCTATTCAGTGCTGCCACTAAATCACAGGTGTAGCTAAAACACAAGGAGTGATATCACACTTAATAATTGAGAAAATTTCTGTTCAGTAGTGAGATCATGGTTCTGGGTCACTGATCAAACCTTGACCTTCTATTGTTCACAGTTTTCACGTCGTCTCTGACTATATACACTCCTCCATTTCTGATCGTTCAGCATTTCGGAGTAGACATCTCATTTTCACTGACTTGTGTGTACAATGTACCTACAGTTATATACAAGCTGCCTGCATTCATCAGTAGTAAGGTTCTGATTATTATTATGATTTGGCTGATTACTTTGGTTTTTGCAGGTTTTTCACGAAAATGGAAAAAAGGATGCAGACTTACAACATTAACGTTAATAAGTAAACTTACTTGCATAGGTGATTGTTAGGGTAGAGCTGAGATGTCTGAGTTGATGGAGATTGGAGCTGATGGACTGAGTACTGCCGGAGGTGGTATGGACCGGAGACCAGGAGCGTGGAATGCAAGTCTGGCCCAGAGACACGAGCCTCACACCGAGGAGGAACGGTCGTACCATTGTCATCATCCAGCAATGAACATGTCTCGTAGCATCGGTAGTTACTGCAGCATAATAATGAAATTGCGAGTGAAGTATGGGCATAATAGTGCTGCAGGAGCATTGCAGTATATACTAAGTACTACTGTTGTTGGAGATTAGCCAAGAATGGCAGTGTTAGAGTTTACATTCCAGCATGAAGTGTTAATGCAACTGATCAAGATTATTGCTTGTCTGGTCTCAGGCTGGCAGCTAGGCTGTTGTGTCTAGCCCATTAATGCAATAAAAGGCAGCGACCAACTGAAAAATGCAGCCCCAAATGTGCAAGCAGGCATTCCACAGCTGCATGTCACTAGCATTATAGTAAAATGACACTTTTCCACAATTTGAACATGTGCACACTTATTTTGAAAATCCCATATTATCCATAAACATTTTGCAATTGTTCACTAGCTACTGGGCAATGCATTATTCTGGCTAATGGGTGCACAATATTGTGTAGGTTTGACCTTACTTTTGCAGAGGAGGACGTAGAGGCTGCAGTGATTCGTTTCCCTGCAGTCTTTCAAGGCATGTCGGAGGAGCTGGAGAGCAGTCCACAGGCATACTGTCGGTGAGAGCACTGCATCCGGGGTCTCCCGTCTGTCCTGCCGCTCCTGTTATGATGACACACAGAACACTTATTAGTAGCATCGTTTATGCGACTGCTCGTTGGAGATTTTGTGAAGAAATCGCGGGTTGATGAAGTATATGCGAAGACTTGGCTACTTTTATATACGAGAAATGTTCCCGTGCAGTCCTGGCTCAGACGTTACCACGTTTACGCGCATGCGTGTACGCCTGTGCGAAACGGGGGAGTGGCTCGCATGCAGTGCGCTCGCGTGTGAAGCCATAGTCGGTTTCAAGGTGCATGAAGCCGACCTGTGTGTCATGTTGCAAATGTTTAGTTGTGAGTTCCAGCTTTTCCAGTATACTGATCATTTTAGCTATATTATGCCCATTGGGTCAGGGGCTTCCCCTTCACTGCACCCTATTCCCATTTCATCTGGGAAAATCATGCAATGATGTTTACCTAGGTAGTGAGTGAAGCCACCACCAGGCATTAACCCCCAGCCCCCTAATTTTTCTGTCGGCAGTGCAAACATGTGTAGGTTGAATGGAGGAAGCCCTACCTGTGCCAGTGGGTGGACATTTGTAGAGTGACACCTCAACTGGATGCTCAATGAGGGAGAGTGTTAACCTATACCTGAGCAACAAAATCGCAACTGCGCACATCGACGTCCTGCGCATGCGCAATTAATCAGCGATACGCGTGTGAAGATGTCCAGCTACTGTCAGCTGGAGCCGTACAGTCCGCCAGAGTGGGCCAGCCATCTAGCTGTAGTCCCCAAGTCTAGAATTCACGTGAGCTCCTCGGCCCCGCACGTACTTGCATGTGCACTCGGCGTTTCGCCATTCTAGTTATACTGCAAGTCTAGTGTGTCTGTTCCTACAGTATAAAAAGGTTGTCCTCTCGTTCCTCCTCAGCTGGCAATGACTCCTACTCCTGTCCACCGCTGGCATCTCCCCCACCTCCCGTCCCCTTTCTCTGTCTGGGTGAAGAGAGATGACCTTACCGGCTGCTCCACCTCTGGGAACAAGGTTCTTCAACCATCACTCATGGCCTAGTATCACTCTTGGCTGAGGGGGAAATGTTTGAGCCTTAATGATTTGTTTGAGAGCCATTTGAGAAGGCCTATATATCATTTTACTCAGGGTTGTATAGTCACTACTTTATCCTCAGAATGACTGAGACTTGCTCCTCTCCCTTTCCTCGCAGCTCCGGAAAGCAGAGTTCATTTTAGCTGACGCCATGGAGAAGGGTAGCGACTGCATTGTGACATATGGGGGACTGCAATCAAACCACGCCAGAACCATGGCTGTTGCAGCCAGAGAAGTCGGTCTTGACTCCACCCTCTTTATTAAGACACTCTCTCTCCGAGGTCATTAGTACTATAGTAAAGTACCACAAGCATCCTTTACTCAGGGACGACACATAGTATGGGACATTTATAGGAAGGGGTGTCTTTATCAGGAAGGTCCTTTCGGAAGTTTCACTGTAATGATGATGTCATTGTCTCAGGTTGATCCAGTAGACCAGGTTGGTTGCCGGGGGAACATGATGTTGTGTCGGCTGAGTGGTGCCACGGTAGTAGCCTGTCCCAGAGAGGAGGGGGAAAACCGACAATGATGATGTTCTGAGGATATCAGCCCTGATGGAAGGTCACATTGACATAATGAGGTATTATCTATTATACTGTAGTACAGAACCTGAGGTTTGAAAAGCAACAGTGAGGTTCACTCTACAGTCAGTGTTCAGGATTATTAGTTGTTCTGTCCTCGATAATAATCAGGCTGCAACATTATACCACAATGTTTCCACTGTACACTCCAGCTATATTATAGTCAATGTAATCAGTTGGTTGGTCTGTCCTTCCCCCCACTTGCTTGCTTAAAGTATTTACACCATAGTGGAGTCCCACTCCTACAGACAAACAAGAAAAAGTGGGTGTGTATGTGCTATTAACGGTAATATTAACCCCCAGCCCACTAATTTCTGTCACCAGTGTAAACATGTGGTTTGATCTACAGGTTGAGAGGGAGGAAGCCATACTTCATACCAGTGGGCGGGACTTGTCCACTTGGAGAGTGGGGGTACATACATGCGTGGGAAGAGCTCAGAGGTCAAAGGGCACTGGACAATATCGATGATGTCATCGTTACAATTGCTAGTGGTGGAACTGCCTGTGCTTTAGCCGTTGCCAACTACCTGACGGGGTCAAAGGTCAAGTAAGTCATTTTTTTACAGAGTGGCTACAATACGCTGGCAGCAAAATGAACAGCGTGATAAAGTAAGAGGCCGAGCAGGTTTGGAGCTGGTAGGCCCTCATTAGTAACCACACTCACCATTTACATTTACAATACATTTTACAACTTATAATTATTGTGTGGTGAATGGCTAGTAATGACATTCCCCATTTATGTTGGGTATTAATTCAGGGTACATGCGATCGTTATTACCACATCTGCTGATGATCTCTACAATGTGATTGGTCAGTGTATGGAGAAGCTAGGTGTCAGGGGGGTGGAGCCACGCGACCTTATTGACCTCATTGATGGCCGGCTAGGTGACCATGGATTTGTTAATGAGGAGTTAAAAGGTATGTAAATCACATGACGTAAAAACAAACTGGTTTTAACCCCAATAGAGCTGGTGATTTCGGTGGCCAGTGAGACTGGGGTTATTATGGATTCCATATATACTGGCAAGGCCGTGCTTGGCATGCTCAGTGAGATGAGGGTTAACCCGCACCGTTTCCGTGGCAACCGCATCCTCTTCATTAACACAGGTTTTTCTCATTCGATTGTTTTTACATTCACTGCATCCCTACCCCGCCCTATAGGTGGGATGTTCAATGCCTTCAATGGAATTTTGGATGATGTCATCAACATCACACCGTCTTCTGCTCGTATCCACGGCTACAGCGAATCATAAAAACATAAAAACAATTTAATGGCACATTATATATACCACATTTCATACACACATTAATTTCATTACACCAATTCGGCACAACTGTATAATATAGTAACCATGGTGGCCAAACACCAATCTGTTGTTATGTTGTGCGTTAATTTGTGGCATTCTGTATTTGACATTCAAATCCCAACTGGGTGTATAATACAACTGCGCACATCGATGTCCTGCGCATGCGCAATTATTCAGCGGCGACGCGTGCGTGTGCGTACGTACGTACGTGAAGATGTCCAGCTACTGTCAGCTGGAGCCGTACAGTCCGCCAGAGTGGGCCAGCCATCTAGCTGTAGTCCCCAAGTCTAGAATTCACGTGAGCTCCTCGGCCCCGCACGTACTTGCATGTGCACTCGGCGTTTCGCACATCTGTTCCTCGAAATGAAATGCAAAATATTATTGTGCATGGCAATGGCGTAGCTATAATGACAAGTTTTCTCGGTAAAAACATGCTTGTCCTCTCGTTCCTCCTCAGCTGGCAATGGCTCCTACTCCTGTCCACCGCTGGCATCTCCCCCACCTCCCCTCCCCTTTCTCTGTCTGGGTGAAGAGAGATGACCTTACCGGCTGCTCCACCTCTGGGAACAAGGTTCTTCAACTTCATCTCATGGCCAAATCATAGCTGATGGAGAACAACTTTGGAATTTTCATTTGCAATTTTTGTACGCAGGGACATGTTTGTTGGGGCGAGCAACCAACAAAACTGTTCACTACTTTATCCTCGTAGCCAAACGAGATGCATACTACAATTATACTGTTTCTGGCCTCCGATACAAGCTCTCATTTTCCTCGCAGCTCCGGAAGGCGGAGTTCATTCTAGCTGACGCCATCGAGAAGGGAAGTGACTGCATTGTAACATTCGGAGGAATCCACTCCAACCACGCCAGAACCATGGCCCTCGCCGCCAGAGAAGTCGGTCTTGACTCCACCCTCTTTATTATGACCGAGTCTCCCAAGGTCATTATGTAATGATCTATAGTGAAGCAAGGACACCTTGATGGACACCGATGTCACATTGTTTCTACGCAAATTTTTCTAACTCCTGAACGCTTTTCTCACTACACAAAAGGTTTTTTTATGCACATGTGCATGGTTTTCCACGTTTTTTCAACGTTTATCTACTTGCCCCACGTTTTTCTGCATATAAGCACGTTGTCACGGCTCCACGTTGCGCATGCGCTTTTTTCCACTCCTTCAGGTTGTCTTCTGTGCACGCACAAGTTTTTCTAACTGCTCCACAAAGTGCGCAAAAGCTTAGAACAACGTGCGCATGCGCAGAAAAAACTTTGCGAAAACTCTTCCTGAACTCCTCAATGTTTCTGCATATATATGGGGCAGTTAAAAAAACATGTTCAGAAAAAACCGTGGAGCAGTGAGAAAATTGTGCACATGCACAGAAAAAATGAAGAGTGGTGCAGAGAAAACGTGGAGTGGAGAGAAAATTCTTTGCGTACGCAGAAAAACTTTAAGCATTGAGAAAAATGTGCGGATGAGCTAAAAAACGTGGAGCACTCTGGGGTAGTTGCATGGAACAGTTAGAAAAAACGTGCGCATGCTCAGAAAAAACTGCGCTTTGACAAAATCGTAGTGTATGCGCATAAAAAACGTTGGCGCAGAAAAACTCGTGTCCATGCACATGGAGCAGTTAGGGAAACTTGCACATGAACAAAAACGGTGAGGCGTGCGCATGTGAAAACTACGAGGTAGAAAGGCAAAGGCACAACAAACAAATCAACTACACCTAGGACAGCTCTTTAGTCTAGGAGAGCGCTCTACCAACTGAGCTACCAGGGCAACTCAGCTGGTAGGGGTTCGAATCTACAACACAACACAAGGCAAACCTCCAACCACTGTGCTATGGCACAGTAAACTCTCACTTAGCATGTAAGAGCAGACCAGGGTAATTAAACCACCAATGACGCCCAACTCCAAGCCAAGTATATGCATGTGAAAACTACGAGGTAGAAAGGCAAAGGCACAACAAACAAATCAACTACACCTAGGACAGCTCTTTTTTCCAAGGAAAAATAAAGAGCTGCCCTAGGTGGGATTCGAACCTACGACACTCTGCAGTCTAGGCGAGCGCTCTACCAACTGAGCTACCAGGGCAACTCAGCTGGTAGGGGTTCGAATCTACAACACAACACAAGGCACACCTCAAACCACTGTGCTATGGCACAGTAAACTCTCACTTAGCATGTAGGAGCAGACCGGGGTAATTAAACCACCAATGACGCCCAACTCCAAGCCAAGTATATGCATGTGAGGTAGAAAGGCAAAGGCACATGCACAGAAACGTGTGCATGCGCAGAAAACATTTTTGGTAGCAGTTAGCCCAACATTTTTTCTGCGCCTGCTCCACATTTTTCCCTCCCTGCCCCATGTTTTTTTCTGCGGATGTGCAAGTTTTTTTCACTGCTCCACCTTTTTTCTGCGCACACGCAGGTTTTTCTCATTGCTTCACGTTTTTTCTGCGCATCCGCACCTCACACATTTTTCTAACTGCTCCACGTTTTTTCTGCGCACACGCAGGTTTTTCTCATTGCTCCACGTTTTTTCTGCGCATCCGCACCTCACACATTTTTCTAACTGCTTCACGTTTTTTCTGCGCATCCGCACCTCACACATTTTTCTAACTGCTCCACGTTTTTTCTGCGCACACGCAGGTTTTTCTCATTGCTCCACGTTTTTTCTGCGCATCTGCACCTCACACATTTTTCTAACTGCTCCACGTTTTTTCTGCGCATCCGCACCTCACACATTTTTCTAACTGCTCCACGTTTTTTCTGCGCATCCGCACCTCACACATTTTTCTAACTGCTCCACGTTTTTTCTGCGCACACGCAGGTTTTTCTCATTGCTCCACGTTTTTTCTGCGCATCTGCACCTCACACATTTTTCTAACTGCTCCACGTTTTTTCTGCGCATCCGCACCTCACACATTTTTCTAACTGCTCCACGTTTTTTCTGCGCACACGCAGGTTTTTCTCATTGCTTCACGTTTTTTCTGCGCATCCGCACCTCACACATTTTTCTAACTGCTCCACGTTTTTTCTGCGCACACGCAGGTTTTTCTCATTGCTCCACGTTTTTTCTGCGCATCCGCACCTCACACATTTTTCTAACTGCTCCACGTTTTTTTCTGCGCACACGCAGGTTTTTCTCATTGCTCCACGTTTTTTCTGCGCATCCGCACCTCACACATTTTTCTAACTGCTCCACGTTTTTTCTGCGCACACGCAGGTTTTTCTCATTGCTCCACGTTTTTTCTGCGCATCCGCACCTCACACATTTTTCTAACTGCTCCATGTTTTTTCTGCGTGTGCGCATGTTTTTCTTACTGTGAAACTTTTTCCCACGTTTTTTCTGCACATGCGCACGTCTTCTTGAATGTGGCAGTATAGGCTAAATGTAGAATTGTTACCTGTACATTACGTAGTCCTTTAGTACTCCCACATATACACTAATGTATTAGAATGGGGCAGTACCAATTGTCAGCATGCAATGTCCTTGTTTTAAAGGTCCTTTCAAGAGATTATACTGTAATGATGATGTCATTGGGTCAGGTCCATCCAATAGACCAGGTTGGTTGCCGGGGGAACATGATGTTGTGTCGGCTGAGTGGTGCCACAGTAGTAGCCTGTCCCAGAGAGGAGGGGAAACCCCACATTGAAGACGTTCTGAGGATATCAGCCCTGATGGAAGGTCATCTTGACAAGATGAGGTCATGACTCGTGAGTACATGTCAATGGTTGTTGCATTGCATGCTGCAGATGTAGTCAGAGTACTCAGGATAGTTGGTTGGCCTGTCATTTAACCCCACTTGCTTGTGAACAATGCCTTATCTCACTTCTGATCTCTGCCCCTACGTTTGTTTGCACTGCACATTCCAACTATTACTGTACTGTGCTACAGTTAAGTGGACAATACTTATAGGAAACCAAAAATAGTTGAAACAAGAAGAAGTGGGTGTGTTTGTGCTATTAGCAGTAAAATTAACCCCCGCCCCACTAATTTCTCTGTCAGTGATTAATTAACCCTTAGCCCACTAATTTCTCTGGCGCCAGTGTAAACATGTGGTTTGATCTACAGGTTGAGAGGGAGGAAGCCATACTTCATACCAGTGGGCGGGACTTGTCCACTTGGAGAGTGGGGGTACATACATGCGTGGGAAGAGCTCAGAGGTCAAAGGGCACTGGACAATATCGATGATGTCATCGTTACCATTGGCAGCGGTGGAACTGCCTGTGCGTTAGCTGTTGCCAACTACCTGACAGGGTCAAGGGTCAAGTAAGTACTGGCACAGTGCATACATACTTGTGCATAAGTACATGCATACATTCTACCTACATGTACTTACATACGTACTGTATGTGCATATGTTATCATGTGCATGTGCACATGTACATGCATACACGATTTTAACCCCTACCAATACCAGCTGAGTTGCTCTGGTAGCTCAGCTGGTAGAATGCCCCTCTTGTGGTGGGTTTGAATCCCACCAAGGGTAGCTCTTCATATTTTCCTGGGATGAAGAGTTTCCTGGATTAGTCTAGTCTATTGTCGATACTACTAGCAAGTTTCACCGTTTTTTGTATGTTGAGCCATACGCATTTTGCGTGCATGCGTCAAGGCACGCGCACGTAGAGAGTATGTGGAGGGGGACGTGCGAGCGCCTCGATGCATGCGTCAAGGCACGCGCACGTAGAGAGTATGTGGAGGGGGACGTGCGAGCGCCTCGATGCATGCACGCAAAATGCGTATGGCTCGTGAAACTAGTCCTGACTGGTTTGTTTTGCTTTGCCTTTCTACCTTACCTTGTGTTGACATGTGTATACGTATGCACATGCCGTTATTGTTGGAGGCAAAGCAACATATATACAAAAACGGGTGAAACTTGCTAGTATATCGACAATAGCAATTGTAGAGCATGCCACATGCAGGGTACATGCTGTCACTATAATAAATACACCTGCTGATGATCTCTACAATGTGATTGGTCAGCGAATTGAGGAGCTAGGTGTCAGGGGGGTGGAGCCGCGCGACCTTATCGACCTCATTGATGGGTACCACCTAGGTGGCCATGGATGTGTGAACAAAGAGTTAAAAGGTATGTCACATGACCAAATGTAACAGACTGGAGAATTAAGGCTTTAACCCCAATAGAGCTGGTGATTTCGGTGGCCAGTGAGACTGGGGTTATTCTGGATACCCTATATACTGGCAAGACCATGCTCGGCATGCTCAGTGAGATGAAGGTTAACCCACACCGTTTCCGTGGCAACCGCATCCTTTTCATTAACACAGGTTTTTATCATCACTCGATTGGTTCACCACATGACATAATGCCCCACCCCCCTACAGGTGGAATGTTTAATGCTTTCAGTGGAATTGTGGATGATGTCATCAAGACCACACCTTCTTCTTCTCGTATCAACGGCTACAGCGAATCATAAACACTCATTAATAAAATGTTCAAAGAACATAAAAAAGGAATAGAATGGCACATACTACATTTCACACACACTTACATTACACCAATAAAATTCGGCACAACTGTATAATACCGTAACCATGGTGACCAAACACCGATAAACAGACTCTGTGTTGTGTTGTGTGTCAATTTGAAAAATGGAAGAGACTATTAAGAGACGCGAGAGGACGATACTAGAGTTTCATTTTCTTGAGTCTGTCTATGTCAATCCTGAGAGAGGCATTGTTCTTCCGCTCCTGGTCCAAATCATCTGACAACGTCTTTATCTCCTCCCGCAGCTCCTTCCTGATCTGGGTCTTGAACTCATTGAACTCTGACCTCAGTTTATCCAGAGCCTCTATCCACTCTTCCGAGGACTTGGGGGGCGTGGTCTCGGCTCCGGGAGGGGGTGTGGCTTCAGAGGGTGGCTTTGCCGGAGGTGGTTTTGTCTGTGGAATGAGGGAGAAGAGGGAGGATGGAGATAGAAATGTACACCACATATATAGTGCCACTTTCAAGGTATTGTGTTTGCTGGTATGTTGGAATTGGTGCCAAATTTGCAAGCTTTAGTATATACAGTGGGGCAAAGCTGTGGTCTGACTTTTCCCCTTATTTTCAGTATATGTAGCAGTTTGGTGCTAGTGGTTGGGAGAGAGATGGGTATTTATAATCACCTTGGCTATATCTACTGGAGGTTTAGCTGGTGGTGGCTTCGGTTTCGCTGCTGCAGAGAGAGGGAGAGAGAGAGGGAGAGACAAACATGGGATTTTGTAATCAGATCGGACAAACAGAAGAACAGCTTCCACAGCACTCACCAAAAGAAGGTTTGCTAGCCATTCGAGGTGGAGCCGGTTTCTCAGGCTCCGTTGCCACGGTAGCAGGAGGGGGTGGGTGTGGCTTGCTGGGTGGTAGTTTGACTGGTTCCTTCTTCTTCCTCTGTTTGATCTCCCTCTGCCAAGGAGCCTCGTCCCCCGCCCCGCCTCCTCCCTGACTGCTGGCCAACTCCCCATCCTCCTGCACTCACACAACAACGTGCTCTGTCACCTCGGTCTACTACCACACATTTATTGGGAGGCGAAGCAAGCCTACCCGGTCGTTCAAATTTCTGATTTAGCAACGGTGCTCTAAACACACACTATGGTTCAGGGGGCGTGGCTTGTAGTGGGTGTGGCTAACCTGGTGAAGGTTGGAACGAGACGGAGGTCTGACACCACCAGGTCTGTGAGGTCTTTCCTTTACTGCTGAGCTGTCCAGTGGCTCGGTCAGGGGGACTCCAAAATCTGCCGGTTTGTCTGTGTGTGTGTGTGTGTGTGTGTGGAGGACAGTAATGAACAAACCACCCACAGTTGCAGAGGTGTGTTTGCAATACAGTCTACTATTCATACGTAGGTTTATCTACCAATAGTGAAACCTTTGAACAAAGGGAAAAGATTCTGAGGTGTCCCCTTACTCAGGTCTTTGAGAACCTTGATTGGTACGTACCTGGTGGGTGTTCTGGGGTGTCCTGTGCTGGTGGGGGCGGTGGCCTACGAGGCTCTGCAGTTAGGAGAGTGAGAGACAAAGATGGAGGGAGAAGCAGGTCATGATACCACAAGACAAACCTTTCTTGGCATGAGGGAGGTCAGGGGCTGGAAGCTGCTCAAGTGGCAGCAGCTCTACAAAGTTGTCAGGAACCACACCTACCCTACCGCCCAACTTCACCTGATGTTGAAGAGAGAGAAATATAATCTCTAAAGAATAGTAATGAGTTTACCGGAAATCCTATCGAGTTTACTAAACTTTTGCGGCGCCAACTTCCCCACAAAAACAGCACACGTACAAATGTATGTCCACTGACCTAAGTACTATGTATGTACAACAGCCTGCCGTGTCTCAGTCTACTGATGAACATACATAGATTTCCCCACTAACTATTAAAGACGACACACGAAGAAGAGAGCACATGTATATACCTTCCACCAGCCATCATGTTCAGTTTTGTTAACTACCTCAAGAACATCTCCAACCTAACAGATCAAGAGACAGCACACTGGCAGTATATACCACTGCTACAGACCACTTACATTTATATCCAGCTCATCTTCTTGTTCTGACGTGTACTGAAAAATGACCTTTGCCCTCTCCACTGGTTGCTCCTGTGGAGGGGGGGCTGCGGGGGGCTTTGCTGCGTGGGAAAGAGAAAAGAGAAGTAACTCCTCCACTTTTGGAAGAGGGACTATGATGTTGAAATAGTGACATGGATTCCAGTCAGGCATTTCAGAGTGAATATGACATTTAATACACACTCTGTTGGTTCTTTGGAGGAAGAACAGTTTTCTTCAGCTCAGGTCTGATCCGTGGTGGCTCATCCTTTATGGCCGGTGGCGGGACACGTGCTGTCGGCTTTAACTTGACATCGAGAGGGTTAAACTTCGGTAGACCCATACCTACTCTCACCCCTGGCGGAGGACCTGGGGAGGGAGTGAAAGGAGAGTAATGTTCTTAGAAGAAATGTAACTTTGGCGAGCGAAGCAAGCTGTTAGATTTTTCGAGCATTTCACGTGTATTTAGAATTGTGTATAATATTTGGAAGTCATGCCCGTACATACATACACATACATACATACATACATACATACATACATACAGTAGGGCTATAGAAAATTCACATTCAGATTACCATAGAGGTCGTGGGCTTGCTTCACTCGCCAATAACAAATACACGTAATGTACATAATGTGAGCAGACACACAATAGACAAAAACCAAGAGAACAGAAACACTGATTTTTTTGTGGGATAAAAATCTCATACATGCTCATTTCAGGGGTGTCAAGTCAGGAGGGAAGGACTCACGTCTCTCTGGCAGCTGATGAGGACCGTCTGGGATTTCACGTCGTGAAGGGGGCGGAGTCAGGGGGCGGGGCCTCTTCGTTGATGACCTCCACAAAGTTCGAGGGGAAGAGACCGACTTTATCCCCTAGTTTCCCTCTCCACCAGCCATCCTCCTCCTCCCCTAGTATGTGAACCATCTGGAGACAGTGGCAGGAGTGTAGCTAGTTCGCTGGTGTGTTAAATTGACAGGCACTTGTTTTCAAGTGTGTGTGTGTGGAGGACCTGCTCAGAGCTAAGAATGGTCAGCTGCTGTGGTCTCACCCAGTGGCAGGTTGGCTGGTGGTTATCTCAGATGCTAATTAATGGGCTTGTGCTTTGCATTCCAACCACTGCCCACTGTAGTGAAGTCCCCACACCATTATGCTACGATGTCACAGGGATGTATAGGGAGACCCCTAAGTTCACAATCACTGACTGTCACAGCAGGAGATACCAACATTTGGCTTATGAAAGGTACATATTAGACGTCCTGGGTAGTTAGTTACATGTGTAGCAGACATACACACCAAGAAGGATCAACGAATCTTGATGGCCAAAGGTGCGGCTCACAAACCCGTCCCAGGAGAGGATAACAAAATAAAATAAATAAATGTAAGTGTAAAAATACAGCCCCCCACCCCTCTGACAACAGCCCTCCTCCTCCCCCTTGCCCCCTGGCCCTCTTAAATGCTCAACATAACAAGGATAATCATAAATGACGAAGCAAAGAGTAAAGAACTGCAAGAAAGAGCAAAGACTCTCCTTCTTTCCCCTAACCTGCTCTCTCCCCTTCCTCTCTCTCCTCTCCTCCCCCCATCTCCCTCCCTCCTAGCTCCCCACCCCATCTCCCTCCCCCTCCCGTATACCCTCCCCCCTTGGCTCCCTGACTCCCCATCACTCTGGCTTGATCTCCCCCCCTCTCCCACACAATACTGTCAATGTGCCCTACAACGTACAAATAAAAACAAAACGGAACAGAAGAAGAGGGGCGAGGAAAGCTTTCCTCCATCCGTTAACTCCTGGGCCAGGCATTAGTGACCAGTCGTCAGTATTCTCAGCAGCATAGCTGAAGGACCTTAGCGTCTTCTGTCTTGTCACGCTGACCTGCACACAGGACAGGGAGAGAGGGAGAGAGGGGGTGGGGCAGTAGTAATGTAGCTGCTTGTAAAGACAGACAGTGTCACACATCAGTACCTGAAACCTCTGACTAAGGGACCCTTGGGCATGGAGAGCATCTCTTCAAAGGTGTCTGTTGGTCGAAGGTTGTTATTCCAAGTGTCTTTCAGAGGTGTTTTAATTCTTGTAATCATTGCGGATAGGGGGGAGAGGGAGAGAGAGACTGCTGATCTGGCATGATCGGAGGGTTGACTGGGAAGCTGGGTCTAGGGGTCGAGTGGCCTTGGTGGCTGGGTACGACAGCAGCAGCAGGCAGTAGTGACTGGCGTAACTGACCAAGCTGTCTGGAACATTCCTATCTTTTCGTTCAACTTGTGCCCTCACACCAGCCTTCATCTACCTGCACAGACAGAGAGAGTATGAGAACGTGAGAAAGATTTTTCATCATAGCACTTTTTGCAACGCTGGAGTCATTTGTGCGCTCAGGATCCGTTCTGTCGGTTTAAGTTCACATATTTCGATTTCCGCATATTTAATACGGTATAGTGGAGAAAAATCCTGCATAGAGAAGATAGTCTGTGCTCGCCTTTACAGGGAAAAAACGAGGACTGTAGATCCAGGGTGGTGACTAGGAGCAGAGGCAGTGCAAAATCACAACAGAGGGGCACAGTGTAAAAAGTAAGTCAAACACCTGCTGTGGTATGAGAGGCGCACCGTGCATGGGCTGGTTAAGCTCAACCAAACACTGAACCTCATATGACACATGAGAGCCAGAGACACGTTTGCTGCCTCACAAAACTCTAGACATTGAACTTCAAACACTGTGGAACTCCCTCTAAGGACACCTATAAAAGAGGCACCACTTAATAAGGACACCTTTTCATTTCCCCAAGAAAAAAGGATCCTTAATCCTGCAATGAGGAAACCCTCACAAGATGGACACTCTCAACATGGATAGCTGATTAGAGGAGTCCCATGTAGATAATGTCAAGCCTGGTTGAAATAACCAGGGACAACTACAAACCCATGCTGGCTTGCTACCAGCTTGCCAGGTACACGACATTTGCTCTAGACAAGCTAGTGAGAGGCAGCGAAGAAAATAGAACAGACCAGTTAGCATTAGAGTAGGGCAGTGGGTTCCCAATCTGGTCTTACTAGAACAGACGTCCACAAAAAGACCTTCCCTCCCTCTGTCTGACCTTTTTTACATTATAGATGACCTCTCCGACCCCAGATCAAATCTCACCGATCTTCTCGTACTCAAACCAGAACTCAGCCTCAAATAGAAACCCGCCTCATCCCCCCATGGCCCTCAGCCAGCACCTGCATGGGTTGTACACACACGAGTTGGAACCCCTCTTAAGGGACAACTTGAAAGAGGACAAACTATTTCACCACTAAGAACAGTTCTTTCCAACGCTGGTCATCTCAATAACAAGGGCGGACACTTATCTCGTCTCATGGATTCGAGGCTGGACGTGAGGACCAGCCTGTTGTTACAGACATTTCACACGGACCAATGAATGATACTGCAAGTACTGTCTGTCTGTTGCCTGCCGTATGTCTGTCTGCGTCTGCAATGCCTGCCCGCCTGCACGTCGGCTGTCTGACCTGCCTGTCTCATATATGTTGAAGCTTTTACGCTCCGTGCGGCCTTCCTTTTCGGGCTTGTACAGACATAAGTGGAGACCCTATAATCTGGACCAAATGGGACAGATGAAGGGCCGTATTAGGGGCGGACAGTTTGGCTGGCTAAGCAGAAAACTGTTGTTGGGGGAAGAAAAGGTGTTGTGTCTTATTAGGTGTCCTCA